>JAXGGA010009038.1:0-53504 GCA_038373865.1 Uloborus plumipes
AGAAAAAAAACTAAATTTTTTATTGATTTTAGTAAAAAAGAAATACTTTTTTGTTAAAAGGATTGTCTTACTCGCTTTTAAATATGTTAATTTAACTGATGCAAATAAGTGATTGCAGTCATTCAGAGATAGATTCCAAAAACGGAAAGATAATGCAATGAATGAGTAAGCGAAAACAATGCATATTTACAACTGCTTCAAACAAAAGCAATTAAACATGTTAAAGAAAAACCATACCGTCCTTGTGATATAGTTCATTGATCTTTTTACTCCTAATATGTAGTATACGTATAATTGTGATAATTAGAATGATAATGAGAAGTTTAATGCAAATGCTTTGTCTTTTCGATAGCATTCGCCTTTCGAAAAATGTTCTGTACTTAAGGCTAATGATACCATTTGGACATTAAATGTTCACCAACTGCATAATTTCTACCAGTCTGACCTAACCGTATTTCGGGAAAACAATATTATACACATAGGCCTATAGGGTTTTCGATTCAAATAGGAATTAATAATTATTAACAGTATAAAAAATACAAGTATATATTTGCCTATCTATGATTAAATAATGTGTGGGTGCGCGCACGTGTGTATATGTAATGGTCCTACATAATTCCAGTTTACGTTGGATCTTCATGAAATTTCTCACGGAAGTACTTCAATGTCGTTAGGTATTCATACAGAGTGGATTTTCAAAATAAAAAAAAAATTAAAAAGCTCTAACGCATTCTAAATTTAAATTTAGAGTCGTGAGATTGAGCGAAATAGCTCTTTTCTACATGAACGTGCCTACATGCCATTTCGAATTTTATTTCACATCATGTTAAAGCCCATAAAATACTTCACCAGATGAAGTTTCATCGAAATATGTGGGATAACTAGAAAACCTAGAATGATTGTTTTCAAACTGGACAAAATTGAAAAAGCCCAGCACAAATCGTCGTATAGTGTCAAAGGACTCAGCAATAATATTAATAAAAATAATAATAAGTTATAATCATAGATGCTACAGATTCAACTTGGTTGTTCCAAATCCCAACCTCCAATCTTGACCATGTATAGACCAGTAGGGCTTGGTGGAGATAAGAAGGAATGCCATGCGATGGTTTAAAAAAATGGAATTTTATGTAAATTGTGTTTGCTAGATAGCAAAATATTTTCTCCCTCTCGGTTTTTTTTTTTTTTTTTGCATGCCAATCAAATCGGAATTGGTCTTACGTTTTTTTTTTTTCTTGTCTGATTGCCCCATCCTAGTGTTCCGTTTCCTTGTGAGAGTGCTAAGCATAAGATAATGGAACACTGAAATATGTCTCCATTCTCTCTCTCTCATTTCTTTTTCTTTCTGTTTTATATGATAAGCATCTTTTTAACAACTGTTGTCTTTTTCCCTTTTCTTGAATTTTTACATTTAAAAAACAAATGAAGAACTACAGATTTATATGCAAAATATACATGCCATTTAGTCTAATGCATTAAATGCCATGTAATTAAAAATTAGTGGGATCTTATGTATTTTTTTACGCTTTTTAGATCGAGTTAATTCTTAAAATTGTCTAAGAGAAGACTCAAGTAGCATCAACTCATCGGATTTTGCTCGGCCGATCATCGAACTCCTCTTAAACTGATCCCGTAACACACGATGACATCGTGCCGATCAGTATCCGAGCACGGTTTTTGATGAGCTACTTTTCACTGGAAAGCGATATCCTTCCGATCAATTTCCCCGATGAAAAGAAGCCGAGCATCCAAAATTGATCCTAAATTCATCGGCACGGGACTGCACTGCTCGTAAATTGCTCCAAATCTCAGCGTATTTCGAGCAAAACTTATCGGTTTTTGCTGCTCGGATTCTGTTTGGCCGATGAGACATATTGGAGCAATTCCCGATGAGAACTCATCGAATCCGATCAACGGCCGATGAGATTATGCTGCTAGGGGAGTGGCGTTTGAATAAAAGATCCTAAAAAGTCAGGGTAAAAGCGTCGAAGTGTGAAATGGCATTAAAAAACTGTTAATAATATTTTTTAAAGTGAAACAAAAAGTTTTAAGTTTTATTCCATCAATAAAAAATTTTGCGAATCTAATTCTGCGAGGTTATTAAAACAAGCATTCAATATCCTCTCATTTTCTAATGTATGGTGATTTCAGTGAGATAAATGTACATCATTATTTTGGCTATGTAATTGTAACAATTAAATTTGCTTGATTAAATTTTATTACAGTTAATCTTCCTATTGTATATTCTTTCAGGACCGAGACGCAACGCCATATTTAGAGAGAAATCGCCTAAGGCCTCCAAATGCCGACGCTGTAGATGCGGCCGGTGCTCTGACGGACATGGGGAAATATTTATACAGAGAGCATCGGCTGCCCACGTATGATCTTGCCGTGGTCATCACCAAACTGGACATGTGCAGAAGGAGGTTCCCTGGTGGACGATGTAACCGAGGCACAGCCGGTAAAACCACTAATTAATATTTCGGTTCACTTTCGTGTAGAAAACTGTGATAAAATAATTAAATTATAGCTTAAAAAATTAAAAAATACGCTTTTAGAGTTAATCCAACTAAAAAGAAGATTTTTAAAACTATTGAATTTCCGCTAAGTTTGCATGCACTTATAATACGTCAACATGTAATATAGTTTAGCCTTTAGTATTAATAATAGTATTAAGTATATTACTTTTATATGTGCAAAGAACGTGAGTTTTACCTTTTATTCAGAGTTACATACACACAGACAACTGAAATACTTGTAATACATCAACATGTAATACAGTTTAGCCTTTAGTATTAATAATACTATTAAATGGTACTTTTATATTTGTAAAGAACGTGAGTTCTATCTTTTATTCAGAGTTACATACATACATACAAACCCACATGTGAAATTAATAACAGCGTATTAATAAGCATTGTTGAAGTATTGATTTGAAAAAAGATTGCATGCAAGTGTTTTAAGAGTCATTTTTTTTAAGCTGGACAAAGTCTACGGGAGCCTGATAGTCGATGTCTTCAATTTTCCTAAAAATTGCAGGTTGTGCTTGGAATATTATAATAAGAAAGAGTGTTTTTTTTTTTTTTCGAAATCCTGATTTGTTTATCCCTGAGTATATGTCAAAGTTAAACGTCGTAAATATATCGTACTAAATGTATGATCACTTTGCCCCAAAAGCAATGAGTAACCCATGCTATTTATTTTAAATATGGATACTACTTCATACTAGGTGCATGCTAGCAAAAATAATTTGGTGGCACACTCTACTCTTTGGGGGTAAAGGTCAATTGAAAATGCTATTTTCGGCACCTTTTTTGCCTTGTTTGTGCCCGGATATCTGCTTAAGCAGTGAGCGACTCTCGGAAATAAGTATAGGGTGAATTACTCACCATAATATAGTACTCAAAAAAGATGAAAAACACAGGGGTTACTCTTTGCTTTTGTAGTTACTCAGTCGCGAAATCGATGATTTTCAATAAAAGGTCAAATTTCGAGGCCAACTTTTTTCGTCACTTTTAAATTGTTTTGGAACTCAGCTGTAGTTACAGTCCGTATGATGTAGTTTAAGGTCCAGGTTAAAAACCCATGGCATCAAATCAACTTTTTTAACTACACGGTTTCGAAATTGATAATTCTGTACCTCAGAACCAGACTAACGTAAGTCCATTTTCGTCATTTTTCGATAGAGGGGAAAAACGATTGTCGAATACATCGTTTTTCCCCTCTATCGAAAAATGACGAAAATGGACTTACGTTAGTCTGGTTCTGAGGTACAGAATTTGAAACAAAAATCAGTAAATTTTGATCAATTATGCAAAACACCATGAGTCAGTATCTTTTTACAAAAGCTGTAATTATACTCTATGTGTCATACTGGGTCAGAAACACAAAAATGAGCTCCAAAATGGCGGAACAACATTTGGCTAAACATGGTCAGTTATTTCGCAAAGGTTGATGCGCCATTTTGGAGCACATTTTTTGAGGGATCCTAAATCCTCCAAATTTGGATACTGGAAGCTGAAAATTTACTAGTTACTTTGAACATTATGTATTTTCATTGGGTAGGTTTTGCTTACGTTGGCGGAGCATGCGTAGTAAACAAGCGTTTGGAGAAAGTCAACAGTGTTGCCATTATTGAAGACAGCGGCGGTTTCAGCGGGATAATTGTAGCTGCACATGAGATTGGTCACTTGTGAGTATGGAAGTTTTGAATTAACGCTTTGAATTTAGCTTTCATTTCTTAGTGATAATTTTTATTCTCAAATATCTAAGTTTAAATGCAGAACAGAGGTCTTATTCAGTAACTGAATATAGTTTACTAGACCATGAATATATAGCTTTATGCCTATTAAATTGAAATAAAATCATTAAATGTCACTTCCTTTCCAAAAACTTTTAGAACATTCTTAATTATCCTGCGGTCTTTACAATAAATCATCTTTTCGATTCTGGACATAGTGAATGTGGGAGTAGGATCAAAAATATCAAGCAAAATCGCTAGAATTCTCTTTGAATCATAAATCTTCCAGTAAGACAACCATTGCCTTTGATTCTGATAGGAACAACTGAAGTTACTTAAACATTGCCAAAAAGAAATATATGCACCCAGAAGTAAATGAGCTGCAATCAAAAAACACGGCTGGACTGTAGTCTGGTAAAAGACAAAGAAATGATTTAAATTTCGACTTCAATAAGAAACAGGTAAGCGTGCTGTGCGCATGCGAGATGCGCAACTAGTAGATTTAAAAGAATGATTGCTAGTAAAGGTGTATATAAGGTGTTTACAGGTATTTAAACGAAATTATCGACTTCAATGACGCTATTGTGAGATGCAATCAATGGCAATCCGACCAGTTAATTTACTTTGAGAAAGGGAGTGCAATGGGTCTCAAAAAGACAGGCTGGTCAAACAGACGTATCGGCCGCCACCTAGGTTGGAGAACTATGGTAATTTGCTTGGTGTCAACGGCCATAGATCACAAAAGAGTTAGTCCACCGTTTTGGAAGATAAAGGCGTCCCAAGATTACAAATGAGCACGAGGATAGCGCAATCATAAGAGCGAAAACTTCCGGAACCAACCATGTCACTAGCATCGGTTCGTGGCTATTTAGCACCGTTTAAGCATCTGATGGTGTCAAGGAAAAATTTTCGGTGACCACTTAAAGATGTTGATGTAGTTAGACGGAGTCCATTAAGCCAAATCATAACACCTCACCACATCATAAGCAGCGTCGATTGGATTTTCGCCGCACTCAGGAAAAGGGATTTGTTGGGACACACCATGACTATGACCTCAAACTGTCCCACTATGACGGTTTGCAGTAACGTGAAGAACATGGTAACGCTTGTTGTACTGCTTATACTGTCAAGTCACTCAAGTGCCATTTATCAGCAACACAACTCTCGTCTACATATCGTACGACTCACCTAATAATGTCTTTAAGAAAATGAAGTGCTCCCAAAGCCTGCTCGGTTATGAGACCTCAAGTCAATAGCTCACATTTGGGTCCGCAAACGTCGCAAAATACGGCCGAATAGACTACCCAAGTGCAAATATTATGACATGATCTTCCGCGGGAGACCGTCCACGGGAGGTCATATGTGACTTACCTATTTTAATGCCAAACTTGTTTACGGCTTGTTTAGCAACCAGAGGTGACTATGCTTTTTATTGATTCGTAACCTTAGTCCTGCACTATTTGTAACCTATATAGTTAACGGCCCTTAGAGAGTTTTAAAAAAATTAAGCAAGGAGCTGCGTATGTTTTCAATAGTATTCATTTATTTTTGTATTTTCATAGACTGGGCTGCGTACATGATGGATCACCTCCACCCAGCTACCTCGGCGGCCCTGGTGCTACCCATTGTCCATGGGAAGACGGTTTCATCATGAGCGATTTGAGGCACACCGAACGAGGATTCAAGTGGTCGTCCTGCAGCGTAGAACAATTCAAACACTTCCTTAAGTAGGTTTTTAACTGAGCAGCCAGCAGGCGGGCTGATCGCAATTAGCGTTGCCTTTGGTCTGTTGAAATTCCTCAAGTTTTTCTCCTTTCTTTTTTGCAATTAACAAAACTAATGAACTAGTCTAGAAATTATTTTATATCTGCTACAAGTGTTCGCTTTTGAATAATATCTAACAGATAATAGCTTCTTGGAAGAAGGCATAGTAAAAATAGTTACACAACATTAGTTCTTCCTTAACTTTTTATTTTTCATTGCAATCACTTTAGTAATACAAACATAATTATTTGATTTTTTGTCGTTATTAATTATTTTACTTTTAAAAATAACAACATTTTACAGCATTGTGAAATTTTACCTCACTTGTTTCAGAATCGTGAGTACAGAAAGATGGAAATAGAATCGCACGAAATGGAAAGTTTTATAGCAGTAGTTTTTTTTTACTTTTTGAGAACATAACGCAACTGCAAAACCTTCAATTTTAACTCTGTGAACATTTCAAAGTCATTACTTTGCATTTGATTAATTATTAAGTATTATTTCTCTAGAAGACGGAGCAAGATTAGTTAAACACCTTAAGATGACTACGAAAGTTGAGTTATTGAAGAATCAATAAATCAAAATTAATAACATTGCCTTTCAGTTTTAGTAACCATGTATTTTAAACTGCCATAGTGTGAACACAATAGATTTGTCTCTTTTTAACGTGTTTAATGAACATTATTTAAAAACACTTTTGCTCTTAATGTGATTTTTGTTTCAGCGGAGAGACTGCAACATGTTTGTTCAACTTTCCTCATGAAAATGATCTCTTGGTTCGAGTGCTGCCTGGTACCATGCTATCTCTCGACGAGCAATGTAAACGAGATAGAGGAACAACAGCTTGTTTCGTAAGTGTTCTGCAACTCAAAATATCAAAACAATTTTCTTTTAAAACATCACATATCCTGATTATTATTTATGGTCTTGCGCAGGTTTAGATACAAGAGCTGCTGACTAAAGAGAGAAGAATAAAATGCTAACATTTAACAGGATTTATTTACCCATGACTGAATTCATTTGAAAATGGAATACACAAGGGCCATTTACAAATGAAACCTGGTCAGTGTATCTAGTTTTGCATTAGACGTAAGGGGCTCTCGATAACTGCGTGTATTGTGGCACCATGTATTGGTAGAATGCGCAACGTTTGACATTGCATAGCGACAGCGTGATTGCACGCTAAAGATAAGGTTGTCACAGAAGTTATCGTCTAGTATGGAAGATGCAGGGGAACAAGCAGGAGCAGGCCCGTGTGTGGGCCCGTGTATCATGCAGGAGACAGCTTTCAGTCAATGCATTTTACAACCCTCCGACTCCTTCCGCAATTAAAAATCGAACGACTCTTCGTTGCTCCAGCAAACTCCGCCTGTTCCACTAGTAAATGCAAACTTGTGTGACAACCTTCTTTTCGACATGCAACTGACATTGTCGCTTCGCGCATGCGTCAGTCTCTACCTATACCTGGAGTCCTTTACGTCCAGTGCTAAGTTAGACGCACTAGCGGGTTTCATTCGAATAAAAATAATTCCAACCTCGACTGGAACTTACCATCCTATCTACTTTTAGAGCAAGGCCGAATCCAGCTTCTGGTTCAGAAGGGGGTCATTTTCGGAAAGGGAGGGGTCACAGTGCAATTTATGTGCTAAAACTCAGGTATTTGGCCCCAAAAATGCAGTTTTAGGTATTTTAGCGTTTAAGGGAGGGGTCATGACTCCCCCCCCCCTCCTCTGGATCCGCGCCTGTTTTAGAGGGGGGTTCAAATTGTCACGAGTCTACCATAAAGCTTCAATATATGTGAGGTTAATCCAACACATTCTAAGACCTTGCTTCTTTGTTTTAAATTTGTTGCATGCGTACATAAAACAAGATCAAAGACTTAGTTTGAAAACATCATTAAGCTTCATTTTAATGCCACAGGCTGCCCCGACAGTACATGCGCATGTTTTAAACTTCGTCTGGAACATGCGCACTACAGTACGCTACGTGTGACATCAGAACACAGTGAAATGGAGGTGGGATACTCTCTTAAGATGAGCTTTAACGTAGCTCCTGATATCTGTATTTAATTAGACGGAAAAATATTAGTTTAAAATAACGGTAATACTAAAAACTGATAGAATACAAAATAATTCATATGTTTATACTGATTAAACTATTGACATAATCCTGAATAAGCGTCTAGTTTCAAATAATTGTTTAATACATTTACAACTCCGTTATTCACTAAAAGCTTAGCTAGTTTTACTACATTTATTCCATCAATTTTACCAGCATAAACTACTTTTCCGAACCTCATTGTCAAAATAACTGTATTTATTTATTAAAATTTGGTTTTTGAAAAAGCACCAATGAAGAAATTTTCTTCTAACAGAAAGATGCAAGGGTGTGTGCTCAACTGTTTTGCTTTGACACAGCGTCGGGCTATTGCGTGTCTTACAGGCCTGCAGCTGAAGGATCTTCTTGCGGTGATGGACAGGTAAGTATATCTCAAAACTGGAAAATAGATAGAACTTTCGCAAATGTTATAGTGGGGAGCGAGATTCATAGATTGTTCAACTGCTTCAATGACGAGGGTTTCAGTTTTAGTATTTTCAAATGAAAATTTCCAATTCCGCCATTGCGAAAATCACACTTGCAACAAGTTTCAGAAAAGTTGATTTCAAACAAATCTAAGAAGGCTCTTCTGCCTTTATATAGAAGTTTGGTAGGACCTTATCTAGAGTATGCTTCTCGGTTTTTGCCTCCTCGGCTCAAGAAAGACATACATTTATTGAAAGGGTTCAAAGGAGAGTTGCAAGGTTAGTAAATGGGCTTTTTAATTTAGATTTATGTGATTCCAGACTTAGAATACTCAATATTTATAGTTTTGAGCAAAGGAGAGTCAGAGAGGACACGATTTAGTTGTTTCAAAAAAAGTGATGTTAATGGGTTCAATTTTTGTATGGAGAACCGGACAAGGGGTCATTGCTTTAAGCTACTCAAATCTCCAGGCTAACCAGGAGATTAGGAAAAATTACTACTTTAGTAGGGGTATGTGCGCCTGGAAGTTTGCCTGAAGAAGTTGTAATGGTCAAGCGAGTTGATAGCTTTAAGAGGAACATTGATCTTCATTGAGGGCTAAAAATTGACTAGGACTAGCCTAGCTCGGCCAAGAGCCTGTTACTGGTCGTCATATTTGTATTTGTATAAATTGGACGAGTAGCGCCGATTTGATGATTAACAAATATGCTCCAGGTGCTATCGATTGCCTCCATGGCATGTCTATCACTTTCAGTATTTTTAAATGATAATTTCAAATCCTGCATTGCAAAATCCTAACAAGAAATAAGTTGATCTATCAGCACGGATTTGTTTACTTACAAATACACAAATATTTGGTACTTCATGAGATAAAAATACTTATGAACAAGAAGAAAACAAAAACAAAAAAAAAAAACTTACAAGGTTTTTTTTTCTATTCATTCAATCCAACAGTCGTTTTTTATTATTTTTAAGGATACAACTGCCATAATCTATTTAATGCCATTCATGAAAAGTCATGTAACAAATTAAATGCTGTTTCAGTTAAGTAACTGGAATACTTAAAGAAGAATAGAATAAAAAGTCCAAAACATTTTAACTTCAATATTCTGCAGTTAGTAAAAGCAAAATTATTTTATCATAATAAATTTTGACCATACTCGATTTGTTTAATAATCTACTTATTTAGCAAAGGGAAAAAAAGGAATAAAAATAAAATATTTATCGCTCAAACATTTTTTTTTTTTTGGCGAAAAAATAGTTGCTTGTTAGAAGTTACACTACTTGAATTCAAAATTTAATAGTTAATATGGAGAATGGTTCTTTGATACTTAAAGAAATTTGAAATATTTGTTTCTGAAATCTGAAATTTCAATATTAAATAAATGGAACATGTAATATGTAGTAGTTGCAAAAGTATGACAATACAATAATGCCTTAGAGTGAGGAGTGCAGGCAGGAATATTTTGCTACAAGCAGGTCCTAATTTTGTTGTGAACAAACCTAAAAACCCCGATTGGTTACGAACCGATGAAGTAAAAAAGTTATACATAACTAACTTTTCTCAGCAAAAAAACATCAAATCAGAAAGTTCGCTATCAGGAGTTTTTATGAGGGTATGTTTAAAAAAATAAAAACATATTATTCCTTCTTAACATCTGAGGCCGACCTGGCTTTACATGGCAACGAGTGTGCCAACTCATTTGCCAAAGCCCGTGGCGATTATCAACTGGGTAACATAATTACACTTACAGATGCAAACGCAGTTGCCAAAAACAGACGACTTCACACCACTAAGAGGTCACTTCACGTGTCTTAGAATTTTGACACTGATTATAGATTAAGAACAAGTCTCAGAGCAATGAAAATTCTCCTGCCCAAGACTAGGACACATGTTCTCTGCAAAAACGGTCCGGATGTCAGTCCAACACCGAAACACATTTTTGAGTACCCAGTACTCATATCATATGTTTTAAAATTATGACTGACGCGACTTGAAAACAATCGAAGAGCGATTATCTTAAGTCAAGAAGCGCCGGAGGTGGAAGCCTTAATCGTCCGAATTTTTGACATGACCTAAAAAAACTCCATGAGCACAAAAACAATCTTCAAAATCTAACCTACCTCAAAATTTCCATGCTCCAGTATTTGAGGGTACCCCTTCAACACTCGAAGTATTGAGGACGTGAAAGTTTTAATAACATGGAACAAGACAGCAAAAAATTAAAAAATCCATTTGCATTTCGACTTGAAAAGTTTAAAAAAGAAAGAGAAGTGTTTTCTTATTATTAACAAATTATTTTGTACCGCAAAAAAAAAAAAAAAAGCTTTCAGTCAGTTGCAAATCTTATGATGACATTCATATTACTTTCTAGGTTTGCAAGAATGGAAGGTGTCTGGCAGAAATCGAAAATATCATTCCCGACTATAGTCACGTGACGGAGACGTACGTCGAAGCCGAGGAGCGAATGGACCGACAACATGATGTGGAATACGTCACTAAATTGCCAGTGACGTCACTAGCCTCTCCTGTCCGACGATTCAGGAACAGGAGACCAATCAGGCGTCCGACGAGGAGTATCTCTTTGAAGGAGTCTGAAAAAAGTATCGCCACAAGAATTCGTAGTAAGGACTATATGTGGTTTTGACCACAAAAATACAATCACAGTCCATCATATTTCACTATAAAACTTTTTCTTTCACCTACATCGAGTGAATTTAACATATCATTGACATTGTTAATTTCATAGGTAAATTTGGGACAAAAAGGGAATGATTTAGAACACCCACCCTGAACCCAAAATTCTTAGTTATGAGCCACATTGTTACTTCGTTATGTCAAAGGCGGATCTAGAAATGTTTCAAGAGAGGGGCGATTAATTTTATCTCATAGCCTTTACTACACATATTAGTTTACAAATGTTGACCTCATATGTTTTGGACTTCAATTGCGAAATATATTCTCTGGGAAAGCCCTAAACCTCCCTTCTGCTAAAACCAACGATATTCTTTTCATACCTTTTTCGAACTTCAATAATGAAAATTTCCCAGTGGGGAGTCCCTCAAGGAAGGGGCGATTGCCCCCCTCGCGCCTCCTTCGAATCCATCCCTGCATTATATTAAAATGTACGAGTATGGACTTATGGACCAACCTAACAGAGCATTCTGATTGTATAACAGTTGCCACGTCACTTTGTAGCAATAAGCAATGAATACAACCTCATTAAAACAGCATTTATTGTCAGTTTCACCCCCTTCATTGACAAATGAATAAGTTTTTCAGTAGTAGATTATTAACTATACGATATTGATCCGTGCTTAATCATGACGGAAAAATTGATGATTCCTTATAAAATCTTAGATGAAAGCACGTCTTACGTATGAAATTAAACTTTACAATCATACATTCAAAAAAATATTTCTTTTCTACAGATCTAAAAAAATAAATTTATAGTTAGCTGAATGGTCATTCTTTAAATTTAAATAAAGTAAGAAATCCTATAAACTTTATCAAAACCTTAGTAGATTCTACAGAAAATTCTGTAACAATTTTAATACAAATTGTGGATATTTATTTCAAATATATTTATTTCAGAGCAAATATTAAAAAACTTAATGGGCGCTGCATTCATTATTTGCACACCAGAGTCGTTCCTAAGGGGTTAGCATCCATTCTTGAATATGGCACAACTATCGACGAATTACTAATTTTACTGTAATTAACAGACATCACAAATGTCTACACAAACAAATGCACAAATTTTGTTTTAGAGGACTTTTTCAAATTTTAAATTAAATTAATTTAGTGTAAGAAAATTACCTCTACGCAATTTGTACTAATTTGTTTTATAATTTCAGGAAAAGAAAGTGAACTTACAAGAAATGTATGAAAAAATTCCTAAATAATTGATCTCATTGAAAAAAAAAAATACTTCAGGCGAGTTTTGAGCAGCAACTTTGTTCAATGCAACAGCCATCAAGTAGCCAAGTCTTTCCAAGTACATCGAAGTTCACAGTTGGAAGCTGATTGGAAACAGGAGCATCATGATGCTGCACACACCGAGATTCATCGTTCAACATTTTCGGAAGAAAATAACACAAAATAGTACAAAATATATTTAAGAAAAACTCTATGAAAAGATAGATTTCTTAAAGATTCATCATTTTGCTTCTAAATTGAAGAGTGATCAATTTGCTAAGTAATATAACAACCAAAAAGTCATAAATTTTATTTTAATATGTGTGTGTGTGTGTGTTCGGAAAGATAAAGTTCATAATCACGTAATACACTGTGATATACTTGGTATCATTATTCAAGACTACATTGAATGAACAGCTCTCGGTGAAGCATTTTGTGCTGTGATATAGCAAAGATAAAAATAAAAAGTGCCTAGTATGAACTGAAAAGACAATGAATTTTAAAGACATTTTATGAAAATGTTGGAATATGTTTTTAATACATATATGTGCATATATAATAGTAATGGATGCATTGTTTGTATTTGTATGAAATTGAGACAAATCAGATTGAGTAAGTTACTCTGAACAAATAACTAAAAGACATGTATGTATCGGAATAAAGTCGATAATATCTGGGGAGTTCAAAAGAAAATGACAGACTCCGACTCCTTGAATTTTCAAGCCCCAAGTACTTGGTAAAGTTGCAGACTTCAAGGGACTAACTCCCCACTCCTAGAATTTTAAAACCTCTGTTTTGACTCCTTCACTGCAAAATCAGTTTGACTCCAACTTCAATACCCCAACCCTGTAGTCAATTCTCCAGAACCTGACTTCACAACTAAAATTCCAATTCTGCAGCCATGTAGTCCATTGACCACAATCTACAAACTTATTGTCCAAAAATCTCTATAATATTATACAAACTTGTGCTCGGTTGAGGCTCGACTCATATTTTTTTATGTATAGAGGAACCAAACAGTTAATCTCTTAAAATTAATTATTTTCAGCTTTTTTCATCTCTCTTAAGATGTAAAATTTTAAAATAGTTGGGGAGAAAACCATCTATTGTTATTTACATTAATAATATTTCAACAAATAAATACAGTGGTGCAGGACTGGAGAAAAATGGAAGAAATGCCAGATTTTAAGATACGGTTCATAGAAGTCAAAAAGATATTGATTTAAAAGTGAGGAAGCCTTGGGTTGAAATTAAAACAATGGGGTGTCTGTCTTCAACTACACCACTGAATGAACATGATTTGAGATTTTACATAATAGTCATTATTATTTATTTATTTTAACGGTCCAAAAAGATGATGAAAACATTGATGAGTGCACTGAATCCTTAATACTAAACACTAATTGATGATAACTTGAAATAAAAAAAATTAAGTTAAAAATTCCTTGTAAAATGAATATTGTTTAATAATCGTTGTTTGTGATATGATAACATCAAATTTCACACAGCAAAATTCATTCAAGTAAAGTGTAAGAAAATCATTCTCTATTATGTGCAACATTCTAGTCCCACAAAATAGTCAGTCAGAAGCATTGCGTATCAGAGAAAGTTGACTACTTCATCGAAATGGATCAGTTTGAGAAGATTTCTTATGGTCACATTTACTTACATTTCAGTAAAATCTTTCACTTGCTACAAATTTTGATCTCATTTTCATTTTTGAAGGAATTCAACCAGTGCCAGTCGAGCTCACAAATTGATGCATCCTAATAAAAACCTCATATTCTATAACATCATGGTAATCAAAATTTGTAGTATAACTTCAGTACAGTTTTGAAATTTTAACAGTCCAATGTGTGTATGCATCATAACAGCATACGAAGTGCTGTTATAACATATAACATAGTAACAGCTTACGAAGTGCTCCAGTGCTGATTACATATATCTATAGTAAAATACATAGACAAATATTTACATCTTTTGCTCTTAACTTAGAAAAAGTCAAACAATAATCCTCACCTAATTTTAAAACGACACTTATTTTCAATGCAATTTCGTAATAGTTATAGTATTGCATTAATACCATTGACTACTGAACAGATATCAGTTCATTAATTTTAAATAATAGTATTAATGAACGTTAGAAATAAATTAGAAACAATTCTTAAGAAATACAGAAAAAACATTTTACAAATATGCAAATACTCATCTTTACAGTATTAATAGCTTATTATTTGCTACATTAGTTACTTAGTCATTAATAGTTTAGTTACTAAACTACTAAAGTATTTTGTTTTCTGATTATGTTGCATCTAAAGTTGCACAATTTTTTGAAAATAATTTTTGTCAAAATCACTCCCATAAACTCTTATCTGCAGTCAGAATGTTTCAAGTATTACCTTTGTTTTGTTCTTGTTTTTTTCCTGCTAGTTTTTTTCTCGTTAATTTTTGATTTAAGCATTTTTACTCAACTCTATATTGCTAAACTTGCCTCAAAACTAGTTTAATAGCTAGCCCATTAATACTATTCTGGAATACGAAAAAGCCATTGATTGAAAATACTGTAAACTAAAACAACAGAAAGCTGTTAAAATATTTTTTAAGAAAGTAGTTTTTAAAATGCAGTTCAAAGCTTTATTATAAAGGCTATACCAATTATTTTCTATAAAAAAAAAAAAAAAAACCTTGGGTATTAACTTTCATGTCAGAGTAGCATTAAAAAACTGATTTGTCATAATTTCAAATGTTTCACTTCATTTCAGAGTTTCATTTTGAAGTGGATGGTGAAATGCTCTTTTGGTAGCAGGTTGCAGTTTTACCTGGGGGCAGTGTATTTTCAAAACCAATGTCACATGTTTTATAGCATTACAAGGATTTTTTAAAAAAAGCACATAAAAAGTGCAACTTAAAAATTCATATAAGATGTGTATTTGTTCCTCATACAAAATGTACAGAATTCTCATTGTTTGTTTTTTATATTGAATTAAAATAAGGCATGTTGCTTTATTTCACGAAAAAAGAGGAAAATGTGTTGTTCGTTTTGAAACACTAAATGTATTATAAATAAATAACTTTATTTTCAATTGTAGTTTCATGCTTTAAATTTTATGATGTTTCTTACATTTTTATGAAAGAAAGTAGCATTTCCACATCAGCTTATTTTTATACAGAAAGAAGCGGTCATTCCCAAATCATATAAGTTTAAAACACGTAAAATTAGAAATATTACAACTCAATTCATAACAATAAATTTTACTAGTTTATAATTATTTTACATTAACTTGTAATAGTTCATTTTCAGACCAACTATTTCAGAATAACACAAAGCAGATTTATATTCTCCTGACCAAACCTTTAACTCTGTAAACTCTCTTTTTTTTAACCAAACCTACCATTTCTTTCCGCTTCACAATTGTTGGCTCCTGGCAAATTGCACAAATCAATTATTTTACATATTCATTGCTTGCAAGTTTAAATGATGCTTCACGAATAAAACTTGTTTCACCAAATTTCATCAAACTTGGCTCCTCTTCTTTTTACGCGGTTTCGAAGTAAAGTCACTCGAAAACAAACACCAACAATGGTGCACTGTATGTATCATGACACGAACAAAAACACCAAGCCATCACAACAGATTAATTTTTAAAATGCAGGAAATTTCATTTAGGACACATCTTTATCATGTCAGTGACTGACACCACGTGAGTTTCAATTGCATGGGCCTCAAGTGGAAAATAAGTAAGAGAGGCTGCCCCAAACTTACCTGGAGGTAAATAGCTATTGAAGAAAAACTTTTTATAGCTTCTCAAAATGGGGTAATGTAAGGACAGCTTCACTTGACTGAGGAGAATAATCTGCCAAAACTGTGGTCTCATGTGTGAAGAGAATAAGACATAACAAAAATACTTCAATAGAAAATATATTGATATATAAAAATATTTTTGAAAAAAAAAATTGAACCGACTTCGGAACTTCACTCAGTAAGTGCTCTAAAAAGTAAAAAATAATTTTATTCTTTTAACACCATCTACACTACGTTTAAACATAAGTTTTGAAGTCGGCGCAAAAACACTATATAGAATCATACGAAACTATAATTTAACTATGTATATAAATTGCAATAAATCCAGGTTCTTTAAACGCATTCGCATACACTACACTGACAACCACATATTTATGTAATGGTACAAATATTCAGCTCTTAATTTTCAATGGTTTCTCTGAAAAATGTTGGCAAAATGTAGTTAAACATCATTTCATTTATAGTTTTTGCACCGACTTCAAAACTTATGTTTAAACGTAGTGTAGATGGTGTTAAAAGAATAAAATTATTTTTTACTTTTTAGAGCACTTACTGAGTGAAGTTCCGAAGTCGGTTCAATTTTTTTTTTCAAAAATATTTTTATTTTATTCTTTTTAGTGTAAATGTACATATGAAATAAGGTAATGTTTCCATTACAAAACTTCACCTAATTTGCTTAAGTAAATGCTTCATAAAATAAACTATGTAAGGAAAAAAAAGAAGGAAAGTATCAACGCGTCTAAAATTTTAAACGATTGACACTAAAAAATAATCTTTGTTATTCTCTGGTATTTATTTGTGTACTACTTTAATCAAAGGCTAAATATTAACGGCTTTTCAACTAATTTATATTTCAAAACAACACTAGATTCTCGCGGTTCATAAAATTTTACGACGTATTACGTATGTGGCGCTAATGAGTTTCATGTTTGCTTCAGTTAAGCCTTCATTCAAAATTTTCATTATCATTATAATAACTCTTTCTTATCAATCACGTTTTGTAACAATGTATTTCATATTTAATCATTTAGGACAAATCGCTTTAAATTTAAGCAAATATTTGGAGATTTTCCTCACTTTCTTCAGAATTCCTTTATCAAACCTTATGTAAATTAAGACTAATAAAACCTAAAATATTACGAATCAATTAGTACCTGGTACGACTCTCAGTTCATTGGAGTTCAGGAGAAAAAAAGCAGGACATAGAAAGATACTCGGTTTAAAATTTTCAAAAAGTCCATAGAAATGAATTTCATTATGCAATCCAGAGAAGCCTGGCGTTCAAAATGGTCATTATTACGATTACTGTGATCCCAATTTCTTTTTCGAAAGATTTCTGCAGGTTCCCGTTATCGAACCCGGACCACGAGAGGATGGGACCAATCGGAAAGAAAGACCTTTCTAACAAAAAAAGAATTTTTGAAATCGGTCCAGGCATCTTCGAGTAATCTTATAACATACAAAAAAAAAAAAATTTCTCCGACGAATTGTATAACCTCCTCCTTTGTTGAAGTCGGTTAAATAATACATTCAAACATAACAAAACTAGTTACAAATGTACATAATTTAAGCTTACATAAGTGCCTTGAAATGATCAGCTTTTGTCATTTGAATGGCTTCTTTTATGCCTAAGAGTTTCTGCTATGGTAAAAGAAAATTCTTGTTGACAAACTGCACAAAAATATGGCTTTTGAAGAGGGTTTCTTTCGTTATTCTCAGTGATTTCAGTATTCTTTTCTTTATCTAAATGACACAATAAATTAGCCAATAATTCACTTGCATTGCTAATACACAAAGAAAGAAACATTTAAAAATTAACTCAAAGCAGAGTTTCTTTCCCCACTTTTTCCTCACCCACGAACTGGTAAAAATTGAAAAAGCTTCAAGGACTAGTGATCATTTCTTTTCTTTCAAAAAATTACCTCTTTTAATTTCAAATCCCTAAAAATCTTTTTCAAAATCTGGCCCCTTTTCTTTTGAAATTTTAGTTTCATTTTGAACTCTTCCTGTAACTACTTTTGTTCATTTATACCTTTTTATTTATTTATTTATTTATTTTGTAAAACATCTTCTTTACCATTGTATTGTAACAGTATAACTGTCATTTAAAATCCTACAATGTGTTTAGATTATACATTCCTTTCAATTTGGTTCAAAATTAACGGAAGAAAAGAAGTCAATCAAAAACTATAAAACCCATAGCAGGACCAAACCTATTTTTTGGATGCATTAAGGCTACAATGGAGTATGAAAATCATTTTTTTCAATTTTGAAGATACAGTTCTGAATTTTTTATGAGTTTTAGACCCTTATGAGGGGAAGTAATATATAAAGTTTTGTTGTAAATTTCTGAATAGTTTTTGAAATACAGAGAATACTGTATTTTTTAATCGTAAATATTTGAACCGCAAAAACCACTCCATGCAGACTAATTTTTTTAAAAACTTGATTCTTTCAATTTTAATGCTCTATCCAGCCACGCTGCTGCATCTTAGTTTTTGGATAGTATTCAATGAAGAAATGTATAGCAAAAAAACAGAAAAAAAACTGCTTTTGACACACAAAAAATTAAACAGTTATGTTTTTCGTTAATGCCTGGCATAATGAGCTTTAAAATAAGGGGAAAATCCTTGAGTTTGATTAAGAAATAATGAAGTCCTTGAGTGATAACATAAAAAAAGGTTAGAGAAAAAAACAAACAAGATAAAGAGATCCCTTGTTAACCTTCAAACAGATGTTTGATTTTTTTTTTTTTTTTTGCAATTTTTGGATTAAGTTCATTTATTTTTCATGTAATATTTTTTCAAAAATGAATCTTGAATCTTTTCCAGATGATATTATCAATGGCGAATGCAAGGTATATCTGAGAGGATTTAAAAATACATTTAATACATGTTTTAAATAATCCATTGATAGAGTCCCCAAAAATGCATTGCGAGGGTCCCCAAACTTGTAAATTTGCCACTGGATTTTATGTGTAAAGTTTTGCCTTTAATTTTATTTTCCCACTTTTCATATTGCACTAAGGACGCTCAAAAATCGTCAGCTATGGGAGAAGAGAAGCAAACGATATACTCTCACTACCCATTATGTAAAACCAAAGAAAACACACACACATATATATATGCAATATTTTTCAAAATCAAGGAGGCAAATTTTCTGGCCTGACTAGAGTTGCCTAAACATGCTCCAAGCTCATCAAAAACTAGTTCAAGAAACGGATGTATAGAGAATCCATGCATAGATTGTAAAAAAAATGCATAAGAAGACAAATTGGATAAAGTATACTTACTGAGTTCTTCACATTGCTCCTTATGTCGCACTTGATCTAGCACTGTTGCAACAAATTCTTTTTCACAAACAGGGCAAGTCCAATGCTTTTGTATGTATTGCAAGTGGGTATCATTTTTGTCTACAAGACTAAAAGGAATAAAATTTTGTTAATTCACAAAGTTTATTATTAATATAAATTAAATATATTGATTTTTAAAAGATTGCATTGATTTCAATTGTGTCTTATTCAGACACTGCAAAAATAACCCAAAACATTTGCCGTGAAAGCTAACTATGGAGATTTAAGGGCAATAAGAGCTTAAATTATTGAAATCGGGCCTTTGTCATCAATGTTAAAAAAAATAAATATATTTTTTAAATACTGTTAAAAGTAAGCAAATGAAGAGCAGATGTTAATGATATACAATTTTTAAAAAACTCTTATGCATTCACTTTTGTTTATTTACAATTATTATCTTAAATATTTAAGAATCAAATCATGTTTTACAATGCAGTACAAAATTCTGAAACATATTTTTATGTTCAACATTTGCTCTCTCAAAATAACAAAATATATATATATATATATATATATATATATATATATATTTCATTTCGTAGTTTCCCTTCAATAAACCTATTCAAAACGAACTTCACAGTGAAATAAAAACCTTTTTGTGACAATTTCAAATCATAACAAGAAAGATAAAAATTTTAAATAATCAAAACCAAATGATGATAACTACTATGATATTTGCAAAGAAATTGTCATTATCTCTTACTAGTTTCCTATTTTCTCTGAGACAATTTATTTTGTGTTTCTTACAGAGAAAGAGGAGGCTATTTCAAGCAGTAAATAAACACAAATGATATCTTGAAGTATCAATATGACAAAGTGAAAAGGTCATAGGATATGTCACAATTGTTTACTTTTCATCATTTCTAAAAAGTTGTGTAGCATGATCTCATTTTATACATAATTTTTAATCACTTTAAGCTAGTAATTATAAGTGACAGAAAATGTGAAACAATATGCAACACAGCTACTATTTTTTTAATGTTAAAAATATTTAAAAATTACTTGGGGTTGTCCATAAATGATGTCTTCAACATTTTGGACACCCTCCCCCTTTGTCCCAAACTGTCACACTTCAACTTTCCCCCTCCTCCAGTTTGCCACATGTCACACTATTTTTCATTTCTATATTCCTATAAAACTGCTTGATGTCACACTTAATTCTTTTTCCGCCTCCTTCTTCCTTTGTGAAACTCACCATTTTGCAAACTCCCTCCCCCCTCAAAATGTGACATCAGCTCCTTAAAGGATCAATCAAAACATAATTACCAATTGTAGGTCAAATAGTTCTTTATTTTAAGACCACCCTTCACTGGATCTTCAACAGCATCACTCGATTCTGACAAAAGGCCCACAGCAACAGCTACATTTCCTTAGAGGTTAAAAAAAAATTAAAATATATTTTGTGAATTGAATATTTTTAAATTCATTAACATTAATAGACAATTTTAAAGAATTAAAAGTGGTGAATACCAATAGTTAGCACTAAATTTTGTGTACAACATTAATAGGCTTGAATAAAACTAACTCACCAAAATCTAAGCAACCGAGTTCTAGTTTAATATAACACACTTAAAAATACATAAAAAAACTTTAGAACACTTGTGCTCATAGCGATTGTCTTAGAAATATTCTTAACAAAAACTTCAGATCAACTTTTGACATTAGAATTGTAAGAGGCATACTGTTTTTGCATAGAAGACAGAAAGTTAAAAATCTGCCAGATGCATTTTGGAAACATAGAAACATTAAATTACCATTTAAAAGGTAATTCAGAGGTAATATTTTCAAAAACACTGCTGAACCGATACTTTATAGCCTCAAACAAACTTTTATTTACATGAAAAATATGAGGTTGAAAAGTTTCATACCATAAATGCTTTACGATTGTTTAAAGTTCTATCATAGTTGAAAATGTGATGAAATTTGAGAAAATACACTTCAAATACATAAAAATAAACAATAAGAAACTAATAAGCCAAAAATGTGGTTTGGAAAAAACCACTTTAATATAATATGAGTTTGGGATGAAAATTACATTTTTATCTTAACATTATGTATATTGCATATGTGTCTCAAAGTTCTTATCAAAAAGAATTTTCTCCGGCAAGAAAAATGGAACTGTGCAACAAAAAAGTTTTCGAATAAAAATAAACTTACAGATTTCTATCTAAATGTATTAAGTTTCATCAAGCAAAAGACTACGTAGCACAGATACAAAGTTAGCATCCACTAAGCAAAAACAAATTCATACAAAATATTGACTAAATGTTTGACATATTTACCATCTTGAGGTCCTACATATATGTTTTTGATGTCAGCAGCGAGCAATCTTCGAACAGAAAATATTACTTCTGTGTGAAAGAAATCTGCAATAAGGTTGTAAATTTTCTGCCCCATTTTTTGAATTTCAGCACTCTTTTCTTCTTTATCCATAGTGAATTCTGAGGGAAAGAATGAAGTACTAAGCACCTTAAATTATTCAAATACACCATGAAGCAAAATTATTTTCTATTACACATATAATAACTTTAAAAAAATAGTCAAATAGGTTGAAAGAGCAAGCATAAAAGTTATTTAATACAATATGATTTAAATGTTAGCAAATTAGCTCTAAATTTTTGCAAAAGTAACATTCATCTACACTAGAAAGGTGGTATAAAATAATGTTTGTAGAAAATATTTGATCTAAAACATATGAAAATCTGTAGTATAGTGTTCATATATGAACAGAAAGTGATCAATTTTAGTTAAAAAAGAAGCATTCAAATTAAACAAAATACCTTCAAATCAATGAAAAGATCCAAGAAAATAATTCATTTTGATAGAAATTGCATGTACATTATGTTTTGAGTTTAAAAAAAGAAATATTTCTAAAATTTAAAATATAATGAAGAACCAAACAAAAACTTTTTTTAATGGTGAAGCATCTATTTTAGCCATGTGGATCTGATGCAAAGGTCAAAAACATCTAATGGCAACCCCAAGATATGCAGACAAACAATTGCACTCTCAAAAAGAATTTTGAGCATCTTCCTTCCAAGCAGTGAACAAATCTAGACTGATGTTTTTAAACATAAAGTAAGTGAATGTTAATGCAAAATACCTACAGCCCTGTTTATAGAGCCCCCAGAGAGCACAGTTTATTCCCTGTTATGGACTCATCACGCAGGAATAGTCAGTAACCAAGATGGAGACAGATATGATCAGAGTGCTAACAAACTGGTAGCCAGAATAAATTTAGCATACCCCAGCAAGAGTCTGCTAGCAATGGTGAGGTTTAACTGGAAATTAAGAGTAAAAGCTTCATTAATATGCACTATGTTACTGCCTTTATTTTGCATGTTGTTTTTTTTCCTTAGACTTGGCTTAACGGCAGCAACTTTCTGCACAAGTTAATGTTAATATCAAATGCAATACTTAAATTTCATACAGTGTTATTTCAAATTTTAGAGCACTAACTCATTTGTACTGCAAAAATTTACTTAAAATTATAGCTATAACCCTAATACCTAAAAAAATATATTAAAAGCGGTGGATAGTTCAAACTGAAACAGTGATAATTTTAATCTCACATTAGAGCACATTAAAAGTGTTTTACCTTCAAAAGCTTTCTGTAATAATTTCTGCCAAGAATCTCTTATATTAAATGCCTTGCCAATGAAGTTTTGGATGGATTCAGGTTGCGGGAAGCATAGTTCAATCCATCCATCACAGATGATTCTAAGAAAAAAATAAGACTCAACAGAACATTTGTAAGCAATTTTGATATGAATAAATTCAAAAATTAAACAAAATATAATTTTTGCAGAAAAAATACTTGTTCAAATTTTTAATATTTCTTTTCGAGATTACTTTACATTCGACTTTAAAAAATCAATCAAATAAACTAAAAACAAATAAAATTTTATAAATGCTCCAGTGAACTGAGATTTAGAATGTGACAGAAGATTGCTTTAAACTAAATAAAACCTGCAATACACCACCAACTCGGCTATTTCGTTCCATGGAGTGCAGTTTCTTGCTTATTATGCACTCATCAGCCTCCAACTCGGCTATTTCGATCCATGGACTGCAGTTTCGTGCTTATTATGCACTCATCAGCCTCCAACTCGGCTATTTCGATCCATGGACTGCAGTTTCGTGCTTATTATGCACTCATCAACCTCCAACTCAGCTATTTCAATCCATGGACTGCAGTTTCGTGCTTATTATGCACTCATCAACCTCCAACTCAGCTATTTCAATCCATGGACTGCAGTTTCGTGCTTATTATGCACTCATCAACCTCCAACTCAGCTATTTCGATCCATGGACTGCAGTTTCGTGCTTATTATGCACTCAGCAGCCTCCAACATGGCTACTTTCATATTCCATGATGATGAGTGCATAATAAGCACGAAACTGCAGTCCATGGATCGAAATAGCCGAGTTGGTGGTGTATTGCATGTTCCTGCCTTAGCCCTTGCTTAGGGGTGGTTACTCACTGCTTCATAAATAAAACCTTCCAGGACACTTGACCAAGGTCCTGTTTTTGGAATTTTGTGAAAAATAGTTCAGAAATTTATGAAAACTAATTCCTAATTTAAATAGTTACGGCAAAAAATATTCCCAATCGTTCCGTAAACTCCGATTTCTGAGAAGAGTCAGTTTTGAGTGTGGGATTTTTGTAAAAGGTCCATTTTTGAGTGACTGAATTTTATGAAGAATCCTTTTTTGAGTTTCTGCATTTTGTGAAGGGTCTTTTTTTGAGCGACTGAATTTTGTGAAGGGTCCTTTTTGGAGTGCCTGAATTTCGTGAAGGGTCCTTTAACGGACCTAATTTCTCTCTAGATTGACCCCTGTAACGATGTTGAAACTAGGGCAATGAAATGGGAGAAATGTGCCTAAAGGGTCTTCTGGTCTGTCTGCCCATTTCCCCCTAAACAAATATTGGATAGAATAGAAATTTGATTTCAAAAATATTGTTTAAAACATTCGGGCTGGGATATCTTATGACTACTTACAGCCAAATTTTCATTTTTATTCTAACTACTAACTGCATTGCCCGGCTTTGGACGGTCTACCTTGAGAATAAAAGTTATGTCTAGTGAAACATGTCTAAAAGTGCCTATTACTTTAAAGTCAATATTTTCTGGTTATGCAGCATGAAAAACTAATAAAGGTTTAAAGCTAAAAGGTTTAACCACAAAAAAAGGTTTAAATTCCCCCAATTGCAGGAGAAGCATCAAAGCAAAAGCAAGAATTTTATTTGTTCATACTCAAGAAAAAATAATAACATATTTATTTGGCTTTTCTTTCATGCTAATTAATTCCTTTCACATTGTGCAGGCTTTAAGAATCTTATTTAAAATTGATTTTTACCAATTGAAAAAGGCCTGTATATTTTTTCTGGGTGAAATTAGTGGTCAGTAAATTTCAAAACCTTCAGAAGAGAATCCCCCTATAAGGTATTTTTTCCGATCTTTCCAATGAGATCAAAATCAAGAAGATCTGATAATTATTTCAGGTAGAATGAGCCGCTTACGCTATTTTTGGGTCCTTAAATTAACTTTTTTGATGTTCGAAAAACCCCTATGACCCTTCCCAGATGCCCAAGTACCTCCCTGCCAAATTTGAAACCGATCCGCGTAAACTGCGGATTTGTATAGGGATAGGGAACATAAACAAATATAAGCATACATATATATTCTGTTTTATTGATACGGATTACTGTTGCAAGTTACAAAACTTGAACTTATTGCAGTGTTTTTATTCAAATTTTAAGATTTGAATTTCCTTTTGGAAAATAATACATGGATCTTTTTGTTCTCTCAATCATTATAAAAATAACACGTTTCATGTACTAGAGCTACATTTTTCTGTTTTTAGTTTTTCTTACGGTAAATAGTTCTTGTAAAACATTCTGCATTGTATTTTATTTTGCTGATGTGTTGCGAAAAAGACAATGAAGTGGTTTTCAGCCTTTTTGCAATTTAAATCAGCAATTATAATCTTGTTAACATCTCATAATGAACAACGAATTTTTTAATAACCTGTCAACTTTCTTTTAAGCAGGAAGATTTTTCTCTGCTCTCAAAAGATCTTAAATCTGCAGCATGCAAAGAATTTTTCTTAGTTTTTGGAACATTTAGAAAAATGTCCTCACTTGAAGCAAGGTTTAATCCGTATCAAGTGTAAGGTTATCTAAACAAACAAAACAAGCTTATAACATTTCCTATTTACCTAAACATTATTTGTAGCTTGCATTTGAATAAAGGGTGTGTAATACAGTTTTTTTTTAGTTTATCCAAACAGAAAAAAATAACCATTGTTTACAGAAGTAGCCATTTATGTATATGAATGTGCACATTAATGCTGAAAAAATTATGAATGAGTTTCACTGAAACACATTACCCGGCAGAAACCCGTGCAGGGCCGGGTACCCGGCTAGTTTGGACATAAATACAATTGTGACTTACCTTGTAAAATCCTGGTTGGTATCCAACATTTGAGATAAAAGTAAAAGAGAGTGAGCAGCAGGTATTCTCAAACAATTTACTAAGAAAGGTTTTGTAGTTTCCAATAAAGACCTAAACATAAAAATATTTCATTCAGAAAATAACAACAATAACAAGAATAGTAATGAGAACAATAATACAGTCGACGCTCGTTATAACGACCACACGTTATAAGGACCATCCCAATATAACGACCGGTGAGAAAACCCCCAACTGTATCCCAATATACTCTATGTTCTACCTCTTACAGCGACCACTCGTTATAAAGACCGTTTTCTGTAGGACGAAGACGGTCGTTATATTGAGCCGTCGACTGTATATACAGATATATATATATATATATATATATATATATAACAAAAACTCACTTGGTGATACGCTGATGATGCCTTATTTTTAAAAACAATTTTTTGAGTCATGCACATTTACTAACAACAGTTGATAAACTTTCAATTCAGACAGCTTTGAACATGATAAATTTGATAACATGTCCACCGAGTATTACTTGTAATGGTCATAAATATAATACTTAGTGAGATTTCAATAGAGCCTGAAGTGGATTTTTGGCGACATTATCCAATTTATATGCCCTAAAACTATAAAAATCGGCAGAGTCAAAGAAGAGATATTTAAAATTTCTAATTTTACTATTTTCTAAGGACACCGACTAACTAAAATAACTATTGTTTTATACAGTTACGAATACAAGTGAATGTTTATAAACAATTTATAAACAATGTCACATGAAGTAAATAAGCAAAATGATTCAAGTTCAGTTTCACATATTGAAATTTAAAACTTAATTTTTGAATGTTCATTTTTGAATGTTGATATTTGTAAAAATGTCAAGCACTAATGGAGAAAACCTTTACTTGAATAGCCACATAAACAAGAAATAAGTAGGAAAAAAAATCTTGAAAGCTTTATTAAACGAAATTTAAAGATTATTTTCGAAGTAAGATAAAAATATGATAAAGTAATACAAAACAAAAGTCTAACTTCAAATATAACAAGATAAATAACAATACACTTACAAAAAACTAAGAATTTGATGTTTTTTACTTAATGGTGTGGCTGATTTAAAATTGTTCATCTCAATGATGTCTGTCTCTTTTAGTTGCAGCAAATCTGGTTCAAGAGCTAATGAACCATTCGGATGGAGAACAACAAAAGGCTTACCCTAAAAAAAAAATAATAGCATCATCTCACTCGATCCTAAAAAATATGAGCTAACAAAATTAATCATTTGTGTTTTTACCTCGCAACTATAACTTTTTGGAAATAAAATTTGTGATTCATTTAAAATGAAGGATGTTTATGTTGAAAAAATGCAGGTCAAAAATAAGTAATTGCTGGATATTAGTTAAAAAATCAAAAATCAAGTTTTAAAAATGTTTTTTCTCTTCTTCTCTTTTTTTAAAATCTAAATGCATTTAAAAAAACAAATACATAGAAAAATGTAAATAACTGCTAAAATTTTTAGCATGATAAATTTTACAGTACATTGCAATGCTTCATACTCATTACAACAATTTACATTTTACCTTTGTATGAAAATGTTGCTCAGTAGAGTTTTTATATGAGTTATGTACATCAGCTATTGCTAAGCGAGGATAAAGAGCACTGCAAACAATAAATTTTAGACAAACAACATCACGATGGCTGGTGACTTGACTTTTTGAGGACAGCATCTAAAAAATATTTAAATAAAGTTGCCTGAAACAGTTTCATAATTTAATCTTTATTAAATAATACAGTACCTGGCGACTGAGCTTCGCTCGGTTAAAAAAAAAAGAGATTTGTAAAATCGTGATTTTTTCTAAAGTTCGGAAGTACTTATTTAGATGAACTTGAAAAGCATTTTTGGTATAACTTTGATGTACCCCCCCCCCCCCCCGCCAAAAAAAAATTAAGCGCTAAATCTGGCACTCCCTACGGACTTTTTAGGGTTGCTGTTCCTTATTTGGTGTTGCCAATTTAGATGTTTCAGCGTTTAGGTTTTTGCTGTTGCCAAATTTGGTATTTTAATGTATTTTGTAACTTTTTTTTTTTTTTTTTTTTTTTTAAGTTTTGTGGCAACAACGCAAGTTTGTTGCGCCAAAAACAGGTATTTTTCTTGGCGAGAAAAAAAATGTCGCCAAATTTCCGATTTGGGGGGGGGGGGGTATTTCAAAGTAGTTCCGCATTTTTAAGACGTTGGTTGCAACTACACATTTAAAACAGCCATAATTTAGTTTAAAAACACAACATTATTTGAACGATGCGCACTGTAAAATCGCACCACAATAACTTTACTTTGATCGATCTCTTTAAAAACAATAACAATTCTAACGTGTTGACAAAACTCATTTGCCAAATACCATAAAAATTTAAATCTACGCTAATGCGTTTCCATCGGAACTCCGATTTTGAGTTTCGGTGGTAACTGCTGATGTAATTAAATATGAAACCCATTGTTATAATAAAACGTGGTTGCTATGAAACAGTAACAATAATAGTAATCATAATGAAAATGGTGGAAGAAAGCTCCTCAAACTTTTGATGAAGGCACAAAAAAAACGAGGTTTTTGTGAAAACCAGCGTTTTTACAGAAGAAACGCCGATGCAGATGTACTCAAAACCAAAACTTTAGCTAAATACAAAATTTTATCAAAATCGTTAGAGCCGTTTTCGAGATCCAATATATATGCATCTATGGGCTTTTGGTGTGGTCTCTTCGTTTTTCTTCTTACAATTCTGATATTATATGTATATCAGGCACGTGCCGTCAATGAATGCCTAGGGTAGGCAGATGCGAAGATTTGTGGAATAATATATATCATTAAAAACGCATGAAATGTAAAAAGCAATAAAACAATATGAATATGAAAGATGTTTACTTATTATACAAATTATATACATATATGCAGGAATATTCGCCAGCATATATGTATATAATTTATAAACTATCTCATATCCATATTGGATACAGTTTCAACTTAATCTTACGGAAAAGAGGGATACAAAAAAACACAAAACATTTGAAAATTACTATATTTCATGAAAAAGAAAACACGAAATGGAGATAGCAAACTGCAAGTATTCAACAGTACTGTACGAAAGACGGCGTACAAGACGTCTAGAACCAGTGGTTGGAAAAACTACATTTATTTTGTAGCGAACTACAACTACAACTACTTTGTTATAAATGTAGTTAACTACAGCTACAACTACTTTTTTCAAAATGTAGCGACTACAAACTACTTTTGAATTGCAGTCGCTACTTCGCTACTTTTTAAAAAATAAATAAATAAAAAGCATACACCTTTTGAGGATTGAGCGAAACAATTTTAAAAGTGGTTTACATTAATAAATTAATTCATTTGAAAATGGGATAGAACTAAGAATTGTCTTTGAATTTATTTGTTGCTTTTCCTTTTTGTTCCTTATTTATTTATTTTTATTTATTTATTTTTTCTTTTTTTTTTGTTAAAATTTGTTCCTTTTACATTTTTTTTACAATTTTTACGAATATTCGCTACTAGAAAGAATTCAAAAGTAGACAGAATTCAACCTTCAAATTTTTTTTTAATTTCTTGCCAGGGAATATTTGGGAACATGAAATTATTTGAAGGAATATAAAAATTATGATGCCAAATAAACCAATGACATCATACAGATAGAATGTATTTTGTCAACATGATGTATCTAAGATCAGCTAATATTTAAATGGTTCTGATTACTCCTTGCGTCCGCTGCTGTACTCATGCAAATTTTACACCAGTCAGAGTCAATTAAACCTTGTTTTTTTTCTTCGCTTTTTTTTTTTAAATTTTTTTCATTCTTTTATTTATTTATTTAATTTAAAAGTTGTTTCCAGAAATCGCTACAAACTACTATTTTTTTGTATCGCGCTACTCACTACTCTACTTTTTTTTTAAAGTAGTGCGCTACATTACAAACTACTAAAAAATGTAGCTACTACAGTAGTTTCGCTACTTGTAGCGCGCTACGTCCGACCACTGTATAGAACGTAGAAAAGTCAGACTCCCCACAGGCATGGTTCTGCGCATGACGCAGTCAAGTTTCGGCGGAGAACAGAAGAAACCGCAAAGGCACTTTTCGGACAGCCTTTCTTCGCCGCTTTTCGAACATTAGGGGAGAAAAGTGCGGGGCACGTGCACTTCCTAAGACGATGCATGGTGTAGATACAGTGGTCGAAAAGCAGCGGTAGTCAATGCTTTTTTAAGGAAGAAAAATTAAAATTTCCGTGATTTTCTTCTATATTCGCTGTTTAATGCCTTTATATTTTCCAATCAGCGCATTGTATGTCATTTAATGAAATTAAAAATTGGTATGTTTTCTTCATGGGTAGGCACTGCCTACCTTGCCTACCCAGGCGGCACGTCTCTGATGTATATATATATATATATATATATATATACAAGAATTGCTCGTTTAAAGATATTAGACAGTTAAATGACAATAAAAATTCAAATGCTAACAAATAAGATAAGTCAAATATTGACAATATTAACTGAATGAACACGACTTATTTTGCTTGAGAGTTCATAGGAGCTTGTACTTTCCCTTTTTGGTGATTTGTTACTTTTTTTTTTCTTGTCTAATTACCCAAGAAGATGAGCTGTGTTGTTTTCGGTAAAAAAAAGCTTGATTAATGAATGCAGGTGCTTGCAATATTTATAATGTACGTACTACAAAAAAACTCCTCTTTAAAAAATATTTTTATGTTCAGAACATGAAATTGTGAAATTAATAAACTTTCTTTCTTTAAAATATGTTTCCCTATTTAACATCTTTCATGCACATATCTGAACATAACTGAAGTCAAAATTCAAAACATTGGGAAGTACTGTCGTCACCGCTTAATCGGGTAACGGATAAACGAATACCCTGCTTATACGAATAAAACATATTGCAACTGTGGCAACTGTGGTGCCATACGCAATGTTAAAGATCCCCCCTTTATCAAATAATATTTCTTGGAACTGACAGTATTCGTTTAGGCAGGGCTAAAAGTATAAATTAAAATTAATTAATTGCATGGCATTGGAACTTATTTTTCAGCAAGAATCACATAGAACACCTAAAAGTTTGTGTTCCTGTAACTATTATTACATAAGAAAATTTACAATAAAACTGATGCAGTGGCATTTAAACAAACAAAAAATGAATCAAAAAAGATCAAGTAATATAATTTTTAATTAAGATGACTAGCAATTAAGATTCATTTTAGTACCCCCCACCCAGAGCTAGTTGTTTTGAATCTTCAACCATTCTGAAATTTTCATATGCTTAAAGTCTCCAAAAGAAAGAATCTTTTCTAAAGGTAGGGGAAACTAGGGAGAATTGGACATAGTCAACCTAAAAGCAAATAAAACAAAACTAAAAGCACAAATGCGTGGAAAAACTGTAGACACTTGTATCTGCATCACGAGGAACACCTTTTTCAATGCAAAATTTTGACTTTGTGGATAAAAAGGCATCTGACAAAAATCCAACACTTTTGCTGGATGCCTTTTTACATATAAGCTCAAAATTTTGCATTGAAAAAGGCACATCATGTAACGCCAAAACTCGTGTCTGCAGTTTTCATACACATTTGCACCTTTAGAGCTGTTTTATTTGCTTTTAATTTTAAGCACAAAGGTATTCATATATTTCTCATGGTCAACCTGTTAAAAGAAATAAAACTACAAAATATTCCAATAAAATAATTACCAAGAAAAATGGCATATTTTTTTATGCTAACGAATTCTTTTAAAATTTTTTTTTTTTTTTTTTTTTGTAAAATTAAAAAAAAATTAAACATAAGTATTGTAAAGCAACCTAATTTCTTATAACTTAGTGATAGATTTTCAGTTGCCAGTGAGATTACCTCCCTCAATTTTAAATGTTTGTTACTAACAGGAAATTAAGAGCACCATCTGAGCAAATTAAGGGCCAAATTGGGGAAATTCTTCAGTCCCCAGTGACAGGTAGTATCAACTTCATTAGTCACTACTTCTTTAAAATAGTGACCTTTTTCAAAACTCAAAGTCCAAAAGGATTTTTGTTTTAATTTGTTGAAGAATGCAAGTACTATGCTTTAATAATTTAAAACATAAAATCTGTATCTTGATTTAAGGGGAAAATATTTTATCAACCGTGGCCCCGGGTTCAAATCCCGGCTCAGGCATGGATGTACTTTCACTCTCTCTTGTTCTTGTCCTTGCTCTGTGTGAATGACTGTGTTATGAATGGCTGCCTGCCCTATAAATGGGTATTACAGCATGTGTGTTGAGCAAAATCAGACTTCCACCTTAATAGTGCTTGTAAAAACGGAAGCCGTACATATTCTGCCTTAAATCAGGCGGATGTGTCTACTCCTGCTCGGGTACCCGAGTGGTTTCAGAAACAACAACATATTTTATCAATGGCTTAAAAATACCTTTATGTACTTTGAACTCATAATTATTTATTTAATATTTTTATTTATTTAATTATTTTTGAGCACTGATTGGGTGACAATTGATATTTTTTAATCACCATTTTTTTCATTTAATCGCCCTGTGGCCAATAGTAACCACTAAATTTGCCCTTTATGAACAAGTGTCTGAGGTTTTTGCTTTCATAAAATTACTTTCCTCTGAATGAAACATTTTCAGCTGTCACCAAAGACATACTATACAAAACTTTAAATGATGAAATTCTACTCTTAATACAAACATGAAAAAGTATTAAAATAACTTACATGAACTTGCCATTGATCATTAGATATTCTAAAATCAACATCACGAATATCAATTCTCCCATCATCATCATCACTCTCTGTTTCATCCACAGCAGTAAACTGACTGTCTAACTTCAAAACTTTGCGCTGTCGAGGAGCACGGTGATATTGTCTTTTCATGTCACGTAATTGTGAGAGTTCTCCATGCCTATTCAAACGATCCCTACTACTTTTAAAAGTATCTGCTTCAGGCATAAGTCCACTCTCCTATAAGGAACAAATTTGTTTTAGCTTAGTAACACAAGTAGGATGTAAAAGTTTTTTTTTTTTATTTCCAGAGACAGGCAAATATAAATACATAAAATACAAATATGCAAATCAAAAAAGGATTTTCAAAAAAATTCTGCATTTCCTATATAGTCTCATCTTTACTAAATACAGTTCAACCTCACTGGCACAAAATCATTAAACAAGAAATATTGCTTTACATGAAATACTTGACTCGTCCCAGATCTATCGGATAAGATGAAATTCAGTTAGCATGAAATAATTTTTATGATCCCATGAATTTTACATTAACTAGGTTCGACTGTCTTGAAAAACTAAAAGCTGAAACTTTTTAAATGTAGTAACGTCCATTAAAACCACCTAAAATGAAACATGTAAGCAAGCTTCCCATCAGTGATTTTTTGCATGAAAAAAATCTCTGATAATCTACCTAAAGTTTTCAAAAAAGCTTGAATGAAAAAACAAGCTTCAAAAGTAATGAATCTGCCTGCACACTCTTATGTCAATGTCATGAGCTGCCTAACAATTATTTGCCAGGACAGACAGATTGTCAAACAATGTTTTTGATTTTTGTTTGTTAATTCTATATATAATTAGGGCTACCGAGAGAGGAGGCAGGCTCCTGGTCAGTTTGGTCACTGGACCCCCTCCTAACAAAAAAATTATAAATTTTATACTATTTCAATTTGGAGCCTGGCCCTGTAAAGGGACCCTAGTTTCTGACTAAGCTAACATGGCATCTCGCAGGCTCTTTATATATAATCCTATTTTTTAATTAATTTTATTTGATACAGTTGTTTTATAAGAGAAAAAATAAAGTACAACATCACTGAATTAATTTCAACTCACTTTTAATAGATCTCTGAATTGTCTCCTGAGTTTGGTCATTTCATAGAATCGTTGCTCTTCTAATCCTTTTCTTTTACACCATTTGCGTGAGTTGCCATGTCTGTCGGATTTTACTTCAAGCCATTTATGAAATGCATTCAGTAAGGTGAATGGATCACCATGATCTGATTCGAGAGATTGTCTAGATGCCTATAAGTACAAGATTACATAAGTTTTCACAAAAAGATTTCATCATATTGATTTGATGCTTTGTGTATAAATGCAGCCGAACTAGGACCTATACAGTCAAACCGCTATACCTGGGTTAATAGCTAGTGCGATTTGACCTAAATCCAGAATTTTATCCAGAACTGTTACATTTAAGATAGTGACTTTCGGTCATTAGCTTTACTGTCAATACCAAATTTTTCCAATGCAAACTGATTGGATTGACTTAATTTAGACTGCATTAAAAACTGCAAAAAAAAACGTTGTTTGAACAACTTGAAAAGTACGTTCTAGTATTCAGTTTTTCTAAATCTCAAAAAAAAAAAAAAAAAGGAAGTGAAAAATAAATTTGCTGTTTCAATAATGCTTTGAAACAGAAAATTTTTACTGAGGAACAAATCTTAGTGAATAAAGATAAAAGTACGAGAACAGAATTAGACCATTTGCTAAGCAAATTACAATTAAACTCAGTGGTGCCCACAGGGGGGGGGGGGGGATTATGGCGCAAGTTGCGCCATCAAAATTTTTGGGGGGAATTTTTATTAACTAAATTTATTTATTTATTTAAAACATCCATTAATTTATTTTTTAATATAAATTATTTACTGATTTTTTTTAAATAAAAATTATTCATTAATTATCTTTTTTAATGAAAATTATTTCTTTTATTTCTTTATTATTATTATTTCTTTCTTTATTTATTTTGTGCGTGTGTGTGTGCTTGGAATCTCTGGAAAGAGAAAAAAAAAGCGATTCTATTCTGCGCATAGTTAGTTTAAAAAAAATAATATGTAAAAAAATAATAGTTAGAATAAAAAAAATAAAGAAATATTTAAATTATAAATAAATAATTTATTAAAAAAGTAAATAAAAAAAAAGAAAAAGAAAATAAAAAAGTGGGGTAAAAATAAATAATAAAAAGCACAGGGGGTAAAAATTAGGGGGGGGGAATTGCGCCATTGAGCTTGGGGGGGATGGGCACCCCTGATTAAACTGAATTATTTTTCTTCGTATAAATAACTGTATTTTGAATAAATTTAAAAATCATGCAGCTACCTTCATGTCTGGATCTCTCATGGATCGATTTGTGAATGGTGTCTGCACACTCAGTGCCGCAGAAAGAGATAATACTGGATCCACAACTGAAAATACACATCCATGAATTAACATTTTCCCAATGGTCACATCCACCGGTAGCTTAGAGAGCATTTGGCCCATAGGGGTGAGAGTCTCATCATCAGTCAGAGCACCCTATGCAAAATAAATGATTCTACTATTAGAAAAGTCTCATCTACTTATATTAAAAACTGAGTATCTTTCTAACTTTCTTTCTAACTATCTTTCTAACTATCTTTCTTTCTATGTCACGCTTCTTTCTCCTGAACGCCAATGAACTGAAAGTCGAACCAGGTACCGATAGATAGGTAATTTTTCAGGCTTCATTAGTTTCAATTTATATAATTATACGATTTTAATTAGCAAAGATATCAATTAATAAGTAGTCAAATTTAAAGCGATTAAGCCTAATAAATGATTAAATATGAAATCCTTTGTTGCAAAACGTGGTTGCTATGAAACAGTAATAACAATGATAATGAGAATTTTGAATGAAGGCTTAACTAAATCAAACACAAAACTCATAAACGGGCCACTTGCGTAGTATTTTTATCGCTAGCTACTTGTAATATTTTGAAACATTCATTTGTTGAAGAGTCATCTACTTATATTAAAAACTGAGTATCTATGTCTGCTTTTTTCCTTTGAGCGAGCTGAACTTACTGAAACTTTCCTCACCATCTTGAAGGCGCGAAGTGCCTGTGCAGCATCTCAATAATTCGAATAATTTTTTTATGTAGGAAAAAAGTAAAGGCGTGAAGCACCTGTTAGCGAGCCGCCTTGGCGGGAGTAGTTTCTTGAAATTTTCCACACTACTTTCAAGGCACGAAGTGCCCATGCAACGCCGGACCACGTGCATGGTATGTCTTGAAATCTTATGAACCTTAAATTATATCAAATAATGTAACATCAGAATGAGGTAAAAGTTAGAGGCGAGGACATTATGCACCAACATGCCGCAGGAAGCTAATCTAGCTGCCCTGGCAGCTAGTTCAACAATAAATTCTGAGACCTTATACCAAGTTATCACAAATGCAATTTTTGTTCTATTGGGACCATTTGAAAAAAAAAATTAAAATCTTGCACCTACAACACTTTTTAGTGTCTACAAAATATATGCAATGGAGATAATGGAAGAAAAATGATTTAAATGTCAAATATGCATGGAAAGAAAAATTATAAATAAACTATACCATCAAGCACTTTTAACATGCATTTTTTTTTTTTTTTTTTTGCAAATTTCATAACAGCATCAGAGAAAACTAAACTAAAGACATATAAGATGCGGTCAAATTATGATGACTGTATTTTAATTAATTAAATGTTGCTTATCCTATGTTTTAATTACCGTTCCTTTTATGTGCAACAATGCTTGAAGTTACATTGCAGTTTTTGAAGGTTTGAATTAGAGGGAACAAGAAAAAACATTTACAGATTTTTATTTTCTTCACAGCCCTTGTTTATTTATGTATTAGTACACTAAGTGGCCAAAAGTATCCGGACACTTTCAAAAATTCACATTTTTACATATAGCTCGAGAAATAAGTGATCAATTGTTCTTTAAATTTAGTCATACAAAATATAGACTTCACCGAACATTTCCAAGTTGAAATTAAATTACCCTTGCATTTGGGGGACGACAAGAAGGGGGTTGAAAGAAAAACCGCTTTTTGACCATAACTCTTCGAAAATAGCTCGGAATAAGCTATCAATTTCAGTAATTAATTAGCATACTATGTATAATTACTGTACAAATTTTTATGAACGTACCACTCTTACTTCTGAAGATATGAAACATTTTTGAAAAAACGGCAATTTTATTTGAAGGGTTTTTGCTCATAACACGCAGAGTTTTTGATCAAACCTTATCACAACTTCAGGAAAGATGACAAAATACAAGAGAAAGAACATACTAAAACGGTAAATAAAAATATTAAAAATTCGATGAGATATGAACGTTAAAAGGAAATAATTTTTCACGGCGCATGCGCGAACGACAGAAATTTATAACTACAAAAATATTGTAGCCTGATTTATACTGCATCTTATAAAAAAAGTTCCAGTTGAATATCATGAAAAATGAAAAAGATATCAGCGATCTAGTGAGCTGTATTTCATTCATTCGCAGACAATACATAAATAGTGAGGGGTTGTCCACAAATAGTGTGGTGACAATCGATCATTTTTTTTCAATGTTAAATTGTATACAGTTTGAAAATTTATATTCGGCATTGTCGTCACATTTCGTCTGTTCGGCCAAAAAGACCTTATACGTAGGTTTCCAAAAGTATCCGGACACCCTCTGAAACGTTGGTTTTGAACGACGACGCAATAACCTTTAATTTAAAAATAGCTCTTTGTGGACAGACCCTCACTATTTATGTATTGTCTGCGAATGAATGAAATACAGCTCACTAGATCGCTGATATCTTTTTCATTTTTCATGATATTCAACTGGAACTTTTTTTATAAGATGCAGTATAAATCAGGCTACAATATTTTTGTAGTTATAAATTTCTGTCGTTCGCGCATGCGCCGTGAAAAATTATTTCCTTTTAACGTTCATATCTCATCGAATTTTTAATATTTTTATTTACCGTTTTAGTATGTTCTTTCTCTTGTATTTTGTCATCTTTCCTGAAGTTGTGATAAGGTTTGATCAAAAACTCTACGTGTTATGAGCAAAAACCCTTCAAATAAAATTGCCGTTTTTTCAAAAATGTTTCATATCTTCAGAAGTAAGAGTGGTACGTTCATAAAAATTTGTACAGTAATTATACATAGTATGCTAATTAATTACTGAAATTGATAGCTTATTCCGAGCTATTTTCGAAGAGTTATGGTCAAAAAGCGGTTTTTCTTCTTGTCGTCCCCCAAATGCAAGGGTAATTTAATTTCAACTTGGAAATGTTCGGTGAAGCCTATATTTTGTATGACTAAAGTTAAAGAACAATTGATCACTTATTTCTCGAGCTATATGTAAAAATGTGAATTTTTGAAAGTGTCCGGATACTTTTGGCCACCTAGTGTATCATCCCAAAATAGTCTCTGGTCAAATTTTGGAGCAGGAAAAAACACCAAAATTTTTTCTTTGCATTAAAGTTGTAGATGTTCTTTTTCTCCATAACTACTATGATGCTAGCTGAATTTGAACTTCAAAGTCAAAAATATTGAGAAAATTGCTTCTCCCACCCTTAACTATATAGCAACTATAACTGTTCCAGAACCAGTCATTTCTTAATAACAATGCATTATATTGGATTCGGTTGTTTCAGAAACTTACTTTTCTGGTAAATGGGAATTTGGGAATAATGGATTTAGCTGTTTCAGAAACAGTCATTATTAATCGAACAGTCATACAAAACATTAACCGCTAAAAATCAATTTGCGTCAAAGTTTTATTTACCATAATCATGTCCAAAATGCCTGCTGTATATTAGGTTTTCTCACATAATTGTCACAGCTACCTTTTAGCATTAAAAAATCAGTAAAAAAAAGTGCCAAAAGTACAAGAGTAAGCATATTTTTGCTCTAAACAAAAAAATAAAACAATACAAGAAAGGTTACAAAGAAGAATAATAAATGATGAAAGGATATGCATTGTTTTCTCTCTTGCTCTCTCTAACTCCCTTTAGTAAGAAAAGGCCTTCAAGTTTCCAATGAATGATTTGTCAAATATTGAGGTTAATGGAACCAGCAGTTTTGTACAATTGGGGTGGTTGGTTTGAATTCAGTACAAGCTCTGGTCACAATCTCTTAGTTGCATCCTGTCTTATACTATCTGAAATAAACAATGATATATACAGAGGCAAATACACCCACAGCTCGGTATTAACATCCTGAGACTGCAGTTTCGTCCTTACTCTGGACTCTTCAGTCAATATGAGGAGTCCAGACAAAGTGAGTGACTGATGAGTCCAGAATAAGGACGAAACTGCAGTCTCAGGATATCAATACCGAGCTGTGGGTGTATTTGCTTCAGTTCTGCCAAAGCGCTGTGTTATGGGCAGTAACTCATTGCATAATGAAAAATACTTTTTTTTTTCTTTTCACAAAGTATAGCACATTAAGAATTTTGTTTCTGCCTCATTGTAATTATTCTTAAAAAAAGTAATACCTATGGACATATTTTCTAACCATTACACATTTTTACAAGTTGTTGCGACTTCGCTAAATAGGTGTCAATTGTACTTAGCATATAGATAAAAACTACTGAAAAAAGTAACCTGGCATTGTAGATTTTGAAGAGATTCTTCAATACTGGATAATTCCGGTGGTTCAAGAAATGGAAATTTTCTAGCATCTGGAAGACCCATCGACAGCAATTGCAAAAGCAAAGAATCCAAGGGAACTCTTTGTATTTCAGGTTTAGTGTAAGCAGCTAGGCCATCGTAATCTTTCTGGGAATACAGTCGAAAACAAACTCCAGGACCAGTTCTTCCTATAAAAAATCATATCTGGATTAAATAAATTCATTTTAGCTGAATTTCTACACATAACGTTTAACTTTTAAAAATATTTTTTAATGCTAAACACGGAAATGAACAAGTGTAAAACATATAAGTGCAAAATATTTTATCAGATGCAAATGATCGATAATGCATAGGCAACTGCCCTTTCACACCAACAAGTAAAGAGAATATTTCTCCCCACTAAAACTTGAAAGTCTCTTATGTTTCTATTAATCTATCACATTAAAAATCCGTCACAAACAAACCATATCAAAAATCTAGTACACATAGATGAACACACAAATACAACAATTCAAACCTAATATACATACCAGCACGACCTTTGCGCTGTTCTGCACTAGCTCTGCTGATCCAAAATTCTTGCAAGCGTTGCATATGACATATGGGATGATAGCTCATTTCTTTCACTTTACCAGAATCAACCACAAATCTAACTCCATCTATTGTAACTGATGTTTCAGCAATGTTTGTAGATATGATACATTTTCTAACTCCTTCAGGTGGTATATCAAAAACCTATAATAATATTAAAAAGTAGATATGTTTAAAAATGAATGCATACACATATGAAAATAATAAAACACCATTAATAGTGTGCATGTGTGTTTTAATGGATTTTTAAGAATGTAAACGTGTTAAAGTTGCAATGAATATACATAGGTAATATCTCAAAACATTAAAAAATACTGATTGCACTTTAAAAATTAAAAGACACATATAATACTTTTATTCTTAAAATTATTATTAAACAAATTGACATATGTATGCTTGCTCTAAAACTTTCTGCTTAAAAAGTGATTTTGTACAGTCATGCCTCTTTATGGAGCAGTGTAATTAAAGCACAAGTGCTTTTACGCTTAAACATTTCAAGTAGAATTCATTGTTATCATGCAGAACATGTTAATTCAGGTCAAAATGTTTCACGAATTTTTCTGAAGTAATTGAAAATGTTTTACAATGTCCAAAATAAACTTAACTAAATAAAAAGTATTTTGTTTTATTTTTTGGTTAATTTCATCAAACAAATCTAATTTTTTTAATTAAAAGAAAAGTATAAAAAAACAGCTAAATATTCTCCATTGCAATTACGTCAGATGTAGTTTCAAAACTCTGCCTTACAGAAAAAATAATTAGAAAATATATTAATATCATAGCAACCAATATAGGAAGGACACTTTGTTTGCACTATGTAGACATTTCTTGCAATAATTTCTAAACAGAAAACTAAGAACTTGGGAAGAAATTATTTAAAATAAAAAATAATTATCACTAAAAAATTTGAAGTAATTACTTGACAGCTCACTAGTTTTAAACTGCATCATATACATTTTTTTTTTTTTTTAATTTTCTTTCTTTTGTTAAAAAAAAAACTTCCCCAACTGCCCAATGGGTCCATGTCTTGTAATGAAAACTTAATTAAAAAGTAAAGACTTGAACAATATTTTGTATTTAATAAAACTAAAAAAATTCATAAAAATATAACTAACAAAAAAACACTACTACTACTGAAAAAACCATATTAATACCTTATCTTGTTCTTCAAGGGATAAGGTACTATGCAATGGCAAAATAATCCATTTGTTGTTCTTCTCTGCATATTGCTTCGCAGCTTCTTCCACAATCGATATTTCAGTCATTCCACTCAAGAAGATCAACAAATCACCCCTTTCATCTTCAGGATATTTATGATCAATAAGGTTCAGTATACGAATATAAGGAGCAGGATTCAGCTTTCCAGTCAAAGACTTCTGTTCTTCAGGAGTGACAGGACAGTACTGGACCTGAATAGGAAATAGTCGGCCAGGGACCTGAAATTTGACAAAAAATTTGAAAGTGCTGCATTATATAAGAATTGATACCCATACATCAGAACAAAATGTCACACTGCACAAGAAAAATAATGACATGAAGTAATATTTAAAAAACCATCAAATATTTTTATATGTAGTTTGAGTGAATCTAGAAGAGAATAATATCAATCAACATAAGCAATATAGGTGTCAGAAAGAAGGTGTTTGGAAACTTGAAGAACAATCAAAATTTTTAACAATAAAAGTCAAATAAATATGTACGTAAAAACTGTTTCAAAACCTTAATGCAGTGTTGGGTAACGTGTGCCAGGTTTCTATACCAGGTGATCAGTGGATAGGAAAGCATTAGTTTAGAAACCAAATTTCTTTCATTTTGTTTATACGTTGTAAGCTCTTAAATGTATGGCCTCTGAACTATCTGATCCAGTAAAAAAAAGAGGGTTTTGGGAGTTAGAGGAAGAAAAGTTTCCTTAAAAAAATTGAGAAGCATGATAGAAGAAAGAAAGAAAAATAACAAGAAGATGGGGGAATAAGGCTTTTCAGCATGCTTGTGGATAGACATTCGCTAGAATCAAAGGGCTAAACCCTGTAAATAAAACCCTGATTAATAAATAAAAGGTAGTAAAAATTAAATTTTTATCTTTCTGCTCATAACTTTTCACATTTACACAGTTTATTATAAACAGCAAGTATTTTTGCACTAACTGTTTATCTTAAAATACGTTTTTAATTATTTGTAGGAGGTGCTCCTCCTATTCAGCTTTTTCGTTATCTAGACTACCTCTCTTTCACATTGGGTTAGATAGCTAGGGGTTTATTTTATACATGCAGGGCCCGATTAACCTCTGAAGTTAGGGAAAGCTCATTCTCCTGTAGGAGCCCTCCACTTTTCGTTTAAAAAAATTTTTCGGAAAAATCAGCACGTTGAAACAAAACTCACTAATGCTACAAAGATTATTCCTAAGGCCCAGCAAAATTCAGATTAAAGTTTAGCCTATATGCTATCATTATAATTCTGAGCAAATAAAGGTGGTTTGTCATTGAATAAGACTTATCACTTTGTAAAATTAGCATAAAAATCCAGAGAGCACAGTTCTGCCAAACTATATTGAATAAATTATCTTTAAAATCGAATTAAAATGCGGGAACTGGAATTTTTAAACAGTTTTCCTGTCATTTTTGGGCCCTTTGAAATTTCTGAGGGGAAGCTCAAGCTTCCCGAGCCTTTTGGGTAATCAGGCCCTGTATACATGTATTTGAAGGGGCAAGTGGATAAAGGTGATATGTGACATTTGAATTTTGCCGATGTAAACAAATTCAAATTAGTGTGTTTTCAATTGTGTTAACTCACAAACATAATTGAAGGGACAAGTGAATAAAGGCGATATGTGAAAAATTTTTAAATTTCTAGAAAAAGCTTTAAAAAAAATGTATTACTTTTTCACCTTCATCCATGGTAAAAAGTATGATTTTCCAAAATTGGCACGTATCACCTTTATCCACTTGCCCTTTCATTTGTATAGCATGTACTTTCGATAGTAACCTTACAAAATTACCTTTATGTTAGCATGATGAAATGAAAAGCAAAAATAAAATTAAAAAGTGAAAACATAAATTATAACGACATTTAAACTTTATGTTGTAAAAAAATATCTTGAACAAAACGTACCTGAATAACAGGACAACCATTGAAATATTCAGAAAATAGGTCAATGTTGATAGTTGCAGACATTAACAATATTTTAAGATCAGGTCTTTGTATAGTCAAACACTTCATGATTCCTAGAAGAAAATCACATGACAGATGACGTTCATGCACTTCGTCCAAAATCACAACACTATATCCAGAAAGCATGGGATCAGACGAAACTTGACGCAGCAGTAGGCCTTCAGTCAAAAATAAAATTTTGGTATGTGAAGTTTTACTTCTTTCAAATCGTATCTGATAGCCAATTTCTGACCCATACTCATTTTGCGTCTCATATGCGACTCGCTTGCATAAAGAAATGCAAGCAATTCTGCGAGGCTGCGTGCAAGCTATGCTGCTGTAACCAGCAGCCATTAGATACTGAGGAACTTGAGTTGATTTGCCACAACCAGTGTCACCAGCAACAAGAACAACTGAATTACTCTCGACAGCTTTCAAAATCTCATTCCTGTACTTGAAAATAGGCAAGTTTTCTTGTGATTCTTTTAATTTTCTCAGTTTTTCTTCCTTTTGCTTTTTGAGGCAATTCAAGTAAAGCTCGATGATGTAAGCGAATTCAACGAGGTGATGACTTGTTAAAGAGGATGAATCATCGTCGTTGAATAAGTAACCACGCATCATCATATTCTTCAGTTCTTCCGAATCAATACCAAAATCAGAATTGGCTTTTGATGTATCACAGATGTTACCAAGATGAGCTGAAAACAGAAGTCAAAATTTTATTCAAATAGTGGAAACAACATTAACAAGTCAACTTCATTATTCATTCAGTAAAAACTAAATCAAGATAACAGGACTTTTAAATAATTTTGTTATTGTTCAAAAATAAGTGCAGTATTAACATAAGATCTTTCCTGCAGTAATACTAGACAAACTTCATATGATAATATTCAAGTTCATTATTAAAATAGAATGAATCTATCTAATAAAACACATGCTTTGTATTTCGAGTTCTTAAGAGTTTTAAACAGCATTCAAAACTTACTACTTTCAGCAGCTCCCTCTCTTTTCATAAAGGCTTTAAGCTGCACTTTTTGATACTTCTCAAGAAATATCCAAAAATCATCATATTCAGAGGTATTCCTAAAACAAAAGAATTAACTTTAGCTTTGGAACTGCAAACATTTGCACCAAATTAAATCACAGTAACTACATAGTGACAATTTTCGAGCAGGGAGGGGTGCAAAGATTCCTTTTTGGCACCATTGCGCCAATTGGGACAAATGTCGTATCCCTGCTGGTAAGAACATAAAATAAGAACTCGAAAGATCAACAGTGTAAAAAATTACCTTTTAACTTTTCCTTTGTAGTCAAAGAATATTTTATTCAGAGTAGAGCGATGATCCTTCCACTGGAAACCAGGATGAGTGCATTTGAGATGCACTGTCCTTTTGGATGTTTCTCCTGAATGCTGATCATCTTCAGTAAAATGACGTTTGCTTTCTTGTTCTTTGTGTTTTTTATAATTTATTTCATATTTATTGCTGAATTGCTTATTGTTAGCTCTTGAGATGTATTCTTTATGATGCTGCTGATCATTTTGAGGCTTGTATTTAGACATAGTACCTCCCTGAAAACAATTGCGAAAATATTATTGATAACTAGTTCAAATTCTACATTGCATTTATCTTCTAAGCAAAAACAAACACTACATGCAGGTCAGTAATTTAGGAGGGTCAGCGAGAGTGTCAATAAAATAGAAATTAAAAGGGGACTGAATTCATTGAAGTGGATACTTCTTGTTAACAGAAATTCGCTGTAATAATATGAGAAAAAAAGCTAGAAAGTTTTAAATTGTACCTTTGCTTGTATGTGAATTGTTTTCAAGAAACAGTCATATTTTCAAGTTGTCTTTTAGAAGATAGCTGTAAAAAAAAGCCCTCATTATTTTTCTGGCATAATGCAAGAGTAAAAAAAGATTAGTAATAATATTTTTTGTGATGAAATTTTAAGTTTTATAACCAAATGTATAATGTGCAACCTCATAAAATTTATGCCAGGATTTCATGAAGTGATATTTAAAAACTATGTAAAAAAAGAGAGAGTAAGAAAAGAAAAGAGAGGAAAAAAAATGGCAAGAACATCAAAGATAAAAATTAAATAACATCAAGCATTCAACTACATAACACCAATACTAAAATATATTCTTTTACAGTACAAATGCATAATCATTTGTTTAATTAATAATTTGTACCTTACGCCAAATGCCACAAAATAGTTTTAAAAATGAAATGTTTAAAATCTAATTTAAAGTTAGCCATTTATAAAGGATGAAACTGGGATTAGTATAAAAAAGAGCAATTATGCATCATTAAAAATCAGAGAAAATGTATAAATAATTATTGAATAGGGCCTTTTTTTTCTCTCTAGTTATTGAATAACTGGGGTGTCACTGTTAGTTATCCTGCTAAAAACCACTTCAGCATAGTTGAAAAGGGCTTACGGGTGGCTTGGAAAGTTTGTTGTTAACGAAGGTGGTCTCTATATCAAGATAACAACTGGTAGAAATTTCATTGTAATTTAAGCAGTAAAATATGACCAGCATAAGTTCCAAGCCCTCTGATAAGAGCTTCAAAATAAAAAGATTGTTAATAACACGAATTGACCACTATTGCTTCACTCCATTTGTAAACAAAACAGTCAAGCACAGTCACAGCTGCAGTTTACTTTACTTCTCTGATACTTTGAAGGTAGTATTCGAATAGGCTGATCGGTTAACTGGGGTTCACCAGCTACCAGCTATAAACCCAAAATGTAGATTCATCGGCAAGCTGATCGCATATGAATACATTCAACGTAAGATGACTACTACTAATGTCGTCTAACGTCTTAATATCAGTCACTTGTATTGACCCACAATGTGGTAATGGTTTATTTCTCTTTCCGTAAATTAGGGCGCGTTCAGAGTACGCGCCCGAGCTTCCCGGGAAGCCCGAGTTCTTCCCAAAGCGTTCAGAGCTGCCATTTGGAACGCCCGAACTTCCCAAATGCTGTCCAGAGTAGACGCCCGAGCTTCCCGGGCTCAAGCACAAGCAGCCCAGGAAATTTAGCTGGGCAGATAAGTCACGTGTTTGGGCGTTTAGCAAAGGATGATGCTCATTGGCTGAAATTTATTGCTCTTTCGTCTGCTAGGATTAACGAAGAGTGACTAAAACAAAATCTTGAAAACACACACACAATGATCAAAAATACGCACGCTATTTGCTGTGATGAATCTGAAATGGTACATTTCCTTGAGAATCGGTCATTGCAGGAACAATCCTGTCAGATAAGCGAGATCGATGAAATTCTTTACTTACTGTTAGGCCTATTTCATCGTAAATTCCTTCATTTAAAATAACATATTTCTCATTAAATTCGATAAGTCATTTCGATCCCACGCTCAACCATGACGGTAGATGAACAATAATTGCCGCCAAGGTTAAGAATGGTATCATTTTGGGCCGAAATATAGGAGCGAATGCAGGATTGTTCCTGCATTGACCGCCGCGTAACTTTCTACTGTTGTGTCCGCCATTTTGTTTCTTCCCGAAAGGCACAAGTGCTGTCCAGACCACAACTGCCCGGGCTCGGCCCGGGCAGCTATTTATGACGTCACGGCTTAAACGTCCGGGCGGCCCGGGCGAATACTCTGAACGCAGCCATAGTATTACTGATTGGCTTTTTTGGTTCAAGAAAACGAGTTTCATTTACCGTATATACTCGCGTATATGTCGATCTCGCGTATAAGTCGACCCCCCTACTTTTTTAATAAGGAAAATCGGGAGAAAATCGAAAACCCGCGTAGTTCATTTTTGCGATCGCGATTTTTGTAAAGGGTTCGATTTTACGATCGTGGTTTTTGTAAGGGTACGATTTTGCAGCGACGATTTTTGCCATTTGTTGCTTTTATTTTGCATTATTATTATCAATAAATTTTGCGATGTAGCCGTATTACATTCTGTTTCAAAAGGATAAACACCATCAATCGGAAAATTCGCAATTCCCGCACTTTTCACGACGTCGGTCGTTTATTGTAAATATTAATTCTTTATTTCACAATCAAACCATGCAAAAATACAGTAGAATGTATGAGTATTTACTTCTTTAGCGTCTGTTTAAAATAGTTGGACTGAATCTGAAAAATCTCCTCGTTTTTGAGTGTTTTTTTTCCAAAAGTTGTTTGGTAAAAATTTTCGGAAATTCTGCACCGCGTATAAGTCGACCCCCTAACTTTTTTAAAACTCAAAAAATCACCATTGCCAATGCTGACTTCCAGAGTAGACTTGCATTATATCTACTACCGGCTTTTTCATTCAAAGATTTGATTTCTTTTTCGTTATCAATTTGTTTGAGTTCGCTATGAAGATTGGATTCGTCAAAGCGCAATCTAATAACCTGCTACCAGAAGTGTCAACGATGATGGTTTTAAAAAAAGTATTCGAGAAAACAAAAGATTCAACTTTTTATAAATACATTAGACAATACTGGTGATTCTGCGCTTTCGAGCAAAAGTTAACTGAGCAATAAGTTAACTGAATGCAGTGGCGTAATCTGAGGGGGGCATAGGGGGGCAAGTGCCCCCCTACTTTTTTTGGTCCAGGGGCAAAGTTATTATTTTGCCCCCCTAGTTTTTAAGTGAAAAATTTTTTTTAATTGTTTGTCAAATGATGCATACCTTATTTTCAAAGGAGAAAAATGTAATTTCCTAAATGTAACCATTGTAGGAAAAGACGGGACGCAGAAACAGTCTCGGTACAAGGAAGCAACCTCTCTTCCTGATAGCGAGCCCCCACCCCCTTTTCCTTGGAAACTGCTTAAGCAATAAATAGGGTCTGATTTTATCCATAAGACCTCCCTAGACACACATGGTCAAACAAGGGGCTCTGAAAGGACAAAATCTATTTAATTTACGTTGCTTAAGGTATCTTTGAAAAAAGCAATTTTGAACGAAAAAAGATGATAAAATTGCATAATAAAACAATACTTGTAGCTGATACTTGAAAGTTGTTTGGCAAATTTAATTGATGTTTTTCTTTTTCTTTTTACTTCCTTTTACGTAATAAAGAAAGTATTGTGATCGCGAAAAAAAAAAATCACTCAAATTTGAGTCTAAATTTTGATTTTGCTCACCCCCGAATGAATGTTCAGTAGTTTTTTCGACCTGTCAGCACGTGCATATGTACCTACCAACATATAAGCAGCCGAAAAATCCTTTTCAACCACCCCCGAGTTAATTACGACGAATTTTCTCGTGACGTCTGTGTGTACGTATATGCGGATGTATGTCGCATAACTCAAAAACTATATGCCGTAGAAGCGTCTAGCTCGGTACGTAGGCTCTGGAGGATGGTCTAGTTGTGCACCTCCCCTTGTGGTTGCATTCGAATGTTCCCAAAGGGGTGTTTTACCCCTTTTTTGGGGTAAATCAGTGTTAATTTCAATGCAGACTCAAGTGATATGAATTGGCGCTACCACTTGGCGATATGTCGCCAAGCTTTTGAACGCCAAGTGTTTGACGCAATTTGTCGCCAATTTGACGACACATCGCCAAGTTGGCGACAAATTTAGCGAAAAAATTATTTTTTGAATTTGGGTTCAACTTGCCGCTATTGGCGATATTTTGCGAAAAATTCACTGAATGATATTAAAATCAGTAATATTTAGAAAATTAACCATTGTAAAATACTTTTTGCATTGTTTCGTGGCAGATCATATAGTGCAGCAGATATATGACAAAAAAAAGGGGGAATTGTGCCTTTAATGATAGAAGCATATAACTTGGTGTGCATATACTATGTATAATTGCGAGTCATCTTGGATACGCGGCCATCTGAGATTTCGAATATTTCAGTAATGGCAGACGTTCGAAATGGTGGCCTCTGAATATATTTTATGTGCTTCTTTGTTTCGATATTTACAAGGTTAATAGCATACGTTTCGAAAAAAATCTTGGAATTTAATATCCTTTTCAATTAAAGTTCTATTGCATTGTGTGTTTTAAGCGGATTTTAACTTTTACCGCTAGGGAGCGCTTTATAATTCTTTTTTAATCATCCAAAATGCGCAACAGATATGTGACCAAAATTGATGGAATTTTGTCTTCAATAGCTGAAGCTTACAAATTTAGATAAAGATAATAAATATAAACTCATGTTTGTGAAAATTGCAACACCATGAAGGAATCGTCATAAGTGAATGAAATTTAATACACAGCTGAGTGATAGTGGTAAAAATAAATGATTAAACTTAGAAAGCCAACAAATAATTTAAAAATATTGAAATTAGTATTTTGTGTAGCCACCACGCGCTGCAATAAGTGCTGTCACGCAACGTGGCATGGAGTCAAACAAATTTTTAATGTCTGCTTGATCAAGAGCAGTCCATACTGTTTGTATGCGTACCCAAAGTTTGTCTGTAGAAGCAACAAGACGAGGATCCCGAACGAGACGCCGACCAACGAAATCCCACACATATTCAATCGGCGACATATCCGGGGAATACGTTGGCCAGGGAAGAAGCTGTACTTGCTGCTATGCAGGGAGGGATTGAACTGTCCTAGCGACATAAGGGCGGGCATTATTCTGCTGAAATACAGCGCCAGGCGAGCCTTGAAAGAAGGAGACAGCTTGGGGCTGTAGAACTTCACTGATGTCCCGGTTGTTGTTCAGGCTACCCACAATTCGTAGCAATAGATATCGTCTGTGATATGATATGGCACCCCAGACCATGACTCCAGGTGTTCGTCCTTTGTGCCGTTCAATAATGCACTCTGGAAGGTGGCGTTCACCGGCATAGCGTCGGACGCGAATGCGGCCATCATGGTACCACAAATTAAAGCGGGATTCGTCAGAAAACACAACATACTGCCAATCAGCACGCCAGTCCTTATGCTGATTGGCCCGTTGTAGCCGCAGGTGGCGATGGTTTAGCGTGAGCGAGATCCTGTATTATAAAGGAAACCTTGCGCGCAGTCCGTGCTGCAGCAGACGTCTACGAATTGGTGGAGCACACATTAAAACACCTGTAGCTGTTGACCACTGTGCTGCCAGTTGTCTAGAAAAAGCTGTACGTTCCGTCAGTACCATGCGGATCAGGTGTCTATCATCGCGCGCTGACGTCACTTTTCGGGGTCCACTCCCGGATTTCCGAGTTGTCCGACACTCGTCCGTCCACTGCTTCCAAACACGCATCACTGTGCTGCTTTTACGCTGCACACGAGCGGCTACTTCACGATAAGACAATCCAGCTTCACGAAGGCTGATGATCCTCCCCGTTCAAACTCCGTAAGTTGCTGAAACATCGCTCTTTTTCGTCGAAAAGGCATAAGCAACGTCTCATCTAACGTTTATCTCGAGCAGACAACCGTCTACAACTATACACGCAGTGCTGCAGCCATCTATTTATTCGGATAAATCCGGCGTTCAGAGGGCGCTGCTCAGCGTACGCATGCGCTACGCGTCTAAAACTCTAATCATTTGCATATCATACCCTACTTTGCATTTGTTGAAAATTTCAGCCCATTCGCGCAAGTCCTTCATGGTGTTGCATTTTTCACAAACATGAGTTTGATTACGAGGAGCACACTTTATGCATGAAACAACAATAACTCTGTATAGCTTTAACAGTTGTCATTTAACATGATTTTAACAGGTTTGGAGGAACTCTAAAGATATTCAGAGGAATCTTTGGATTTCGATATGGCTCTCTCTCTTTTGGATATCAGTTCTCTGGTTGTGAACCGAAACCTCCGCCCTCACTCAAAACCTTTACCCTTTCTACCACCCTCTTCAAAATGTTAAATTCAATAAATGTTACTTTACTTCTTAAACAATACAGGTTATTGAAGATCTAAAAACATTTGCATATATGATAAAACAAGGAAATGAACTAAAAATGTTCAAATTTGGAGAATTTGAAACTTTCAGAAGCTGTATCTCAAAAACTATTATAGCTAACAAGTCCATTTTGGTATCAACTTGTAACAAATTTAATGTAGTTTAAATATGTAAAATATGATGTTTGCCAAAAACGTGCTCTTTCATGGTCAAAATGGGGAAAATTCGAAAAAAGTACGAACATTTTGCAGTTTGACGGCTGCCATTACTCCAATAGACGAAATCTCAGATGGCCGAGTATCCAGAATTAAATCTTTTTATGTGTATTGTACGTGTGCCAAGTTTTATGTTTCTATCATTAAAGGCACAATTCGGTCACATATCTGCTGTATACTAATAGGAGTAAATATTTGAATTGTTACCTTGCTCACTCCAAGCACTTTTTTTAACACTTAAGGCAACTACTAAGAAATTTACACGTAAAAGGAAGTAGTGTGGGGTCCATACCAGATTTTATTATTATTATTATTATTATTATTATTATTATTATCATTTTTTTTTTTTTTTTTTTTGAAAAAGTACATTTTGCATTATTTTAATTGAAAAAATCTGGTATGGACCCCACACTACTTCCTTTTACGTGTAAATTTCTTAGTAGTTGCCTTAAGTGTTAAAAAAAGTGCTTGTAGGGAGCAAGGTAACAATTCAAATATTTACTTCCCTAATCTGCCACGAAACAATGCAAAAAATATTTTACAATGGTTAGTTTTCTAAATATTGCTGATTTTAATATCATTCAGTGAATTTTTCGCAAAATATCGCCAATAGCGCCAAGTTGAACCCAAATTCAAAAAATAATTTTTTCGCCAAATTTGTCGCCAACTTGGTGATATGTTGCCAAGTTGGCGTAAAACACGTGGCGATCAAAACTTTGGCGACATGTCGCCAAGTGGTTGCGCTAATTCATATCACTTGAGTCTGCATTGAAATTAACACTGATTTACCCCAAAAAAGGGGTAAAACACCCCCTTGGGAACATTCGAATGCAACCACAAGGGGAGGTGCACAACTAGACCATCCCCAAAGCCTACATACCAAGCTAGAAGCTTCTACGGCATATAGTTTTTGAGTTATGCGACATACATCCGCACATACGTACATACAGACGTCACGAGAAAACTCGTCGTGTATAACTCGGGGGTGGTTGAAAAGGATTTTTCGGCTGCTTATATGTTGGTAGGTACATATGCACGTGCTGACAGGTCGTAAAAACTACTGAACATTCATTCGGGGGTGAGCAAAATCAAAATTTAGACTCAAATTTGAGTGATTTCTTTTTCGCGATCACAATACTTCCTTTACTACGTAAAAGGAAGTAAAAAGAAAACTCTTACAAAAAGTTTGCCCCCCTACTTTTCAAGGCCAAATTACGCCTATGACTGAATGCTATGAAGAGCCCGTTCTTTTCAAATTAAAATGCTACTTTCAAGAGGATTTTTATCAATACTATTTGAAAAATGTTTATCTTTTCAAGTCAATTTAAAACACAAAACCGAAAGGTTTTCAAAAAAAAAAAAAGAAATGTAATTGAAACAATTTTTGCACATTTGAAAGTTCGAAAGAAAAAAATGAAAAAAAAAAAACAGTAGGATTAATCGACGTCTGACGTAGGATCAAACGACGAAAATGGTACAAAGAGGGTACAACAACCTACCCTCTTATTTATACCAGTTTCATCTTCAGCTCAATGTTTTTGTGCCTATCCATCAGCGTCAATTGATCTTACTTTTTTTTTTTTTTTTTTTTTTTTTCTTACAAATGTGCAAAAATTGTTTTAATACTATTTAAAAAACCTTTCGGTAGTCTGCTTTAAATCGACTTAAAAAGATGAAATATTTTCAAATAATATCAAGGGCGTATATAAGGGGTGGGCGCAGGGGGCCCGGGCCCCTCCCAAAATCAAGGGAAATTGTCTCTAAATAATTTTAAAATGTGTTTTCAAAAAGGAAAGGTCCCGAATATCTCCCTCTTTCGCTATACATCAACAATAAGATAATTTAAAATTGCAGTTAAGAGCCTCAACGCCGAAAACTTTCCAGGAGAGCGTTCAAACACAACTATCACTTAAATTTCGAAAATTTTCTGAGAGAGAGCACCCTACCCCCTCCCCACTCAGCAAACTGTCGTCGCGAAAGCGTCGGCTGGACGTCCCCGGCTGACGGTCGAGGCGTCGCGGAGTCGTCTCTTTCCGACGTCCAAAGTCTGCCCCCATGTCCGCGCCGATTCACGCCCTGCAGACGTCCTCACAAGACGCTTGGGAGACGGATTGCGACCATTAGAGGGCGTCTGGGAGACGTTGCGTTATCGTCTTAGGCGGAGTTAAAGCGACGGTCTCAAGGCGTCGTCGGGGCGTCTCACAAACGGACC
>JAXGGA010009039.1:0-53501 GCA_038373865.1 Uloborus plumipes
TGGGGAAAACTCATTTTTGAATTACTTTTGAATTTTTATTTGGTGAGTTTGAATTTTTGAACTCAAGAAGAAATGTTTGACTATGCATTGGATGTGATCACTTCTGAAAATTTTATGTGGTCAAGTTTTATGTGTTGAATTTCTGAACTCAATATGAAATGCTTGAGGCGGTGTGAAAAATATGAGTTTTTAAACAGACTACCTAAACAAAAAACCCCAGTAAATAGTATTGCTTTTGGGATTGACTACATGCAGTAAATGAATACGGCCATTGACTCGGAGTCTCAGATAAGAGAACGAATTGATCTTTTTGCAAGTAGGTATTTTGCAGAGAAATGGGAAGGTGGGTATACAGTTATTAGCACGGTAATACTACTGACGGTTTAAATTAATCACAGCATAATGGAAGCAAATGTCATCATTAAAAATTACGATGAAAAGTCATCCTTTCGTCGATTTGAATTTAATTAACGAAGCATCGCTTCAGGGAAATGAGGTTAATATTTTTAAAAGTTAATGAAGACGTAGTCGATGTTCTTTCTTCTTTTGGAGCACTTTAATTAAATTCGAATTTGCTAAATCGTGACCCCGAGCCCATCTCTTTCTTCTTAGCTTCGTGCAATAAAACTAAATTACGAGTAAGGTGAGTGAACCGATTTATCCAATGAAGCAATTCTTGTGCTGCCATCTATTGGCATTGGTGCTAACAAAAGTGACAAATAAAGTTTGGGCGTCGCGGAGTCTGTTGGGATCCGGAATATTGGACGCGGAGACAACTTGGCGCATGACTTTGGAGCGCGGAGACAATTGGGCGCATGACTTTGGTACACCCGGCTTTTTGGTCACAAAGACGTTTGGGTACCGCAAATATTTTTTCTTCTGAGGGAGGGAGGAGACATCTATGTTTGCCAGATTATTATGCGCGTGTGAATTAATTTTCCTTGGCAGGGTGGGCGGTGATTTAGTTTTTTTTTTTATCGTAAAGATTATTTTAATTTAGTTAGTGTTTCGTCGGAGGGGGGGGGCAGCGAGATATTTAGTACAAATTGCGTTTGATATTTCAATTAAGTTATTTTTTCTTCGTGGGGGGGGGTGGGTTTAATAACTGTTGCTCGTATTTTAATTACATTCTTTTGTTCGGGGACAGGGATGATTTATTTCAAATGAATTTATTTTTCTTGGAGGGTGCTTAATTTTTTCGAGTTATAACATGTATTTTACTTAAATTATCTTTCTGGGGGGGGGGGGGGGGATTCAACAGTTTACAACATACATGGCAATTTTTACAGGGGTGCCCAAGGGACTGAAGTCATGGCGCTGCGGCGATTGCACCATTAAAATAAAATGGGAGGGTGTAGATAGTTATGGTCTCCATGGGAGAATTCTTAGAGGTGTTCCGCTGCTTTTGAAAGGGATTCATCATCGCCCTCGGGCGTCCCAGCACTGTCCTGAAATTTCTAATTCGAACCCTGCGTACGAAATTTAAAATGTACGAAACAAACGATAAAACCAGGAAGAAAGAGGGAAATATTTTAGTTCTCCGTCTTGGTTTTGCGACTCTTTCGACTGGTACGTGACAACCCATGTGCTGTACTGGTCGTCGTTGTTGTCTCGTGCCGGCAAAGCTGCCGGTTGGAGTGCGCTGCTTCACTTTTCCGACTGTACAGTACTGTAATTTGGCGTGAAGGGCGACTTCCACTGTACACTCATGTCACAGGAACCCGTTCACAGGGTAGGCAAACTTTCACAGCACAACACGTCACATCCACACAAAAAAAGGACAAGACAGGAGAAGGAAAGTACACCCATGCCAGACTATGGAATTCGAACCCGGAACCTCCCCAACAGCGTCGGACTTCTCTGACCACTAGACAAAATGGCCGGCGCCTTAGCCGATAATCAGACGATAGTGATGTTAGTTCAGAGAACAACATCGCTATCGGCTTAAATTAGTGTCCGAAGGATGGCTGTTGAAGAGAGTTTAGTACACGAAAACACTTTATAAACTCAAAATATTATCCAAATACGTGGGTTCTTGGTGAAGTTTAGAACACGAGAAACTCGAGCTGCTGGGGGGGGGGGGGGTTACTTAGTAGACAACTGATAAGTGTTGAATTAAAAAATCTTATTTCTCTGCACCCAATCATAGCTCAATACATGCTGATACCTGATTGGTCTAAATCTTGTTTCTTTTGTATTTAAACTCTCCCAATCCATTCTTCATTTCACTGAAGAAGGATGCCTTCGAAACACGTTTGCCTTTTTAATGCGTTTTTAATCCTACACTGCATGATTTTTTGTTCGTTGAAAGACATATATATGTTTTTTAATGTAATAAGAAAACATTGGAACACATTTTCAAAACATTAATTTTGAGGATCTACTTATATTAAAAACTGAGTATCTTTCTAACTATCTATGTCACGCTTATTTCTCCTGAACGCCAATGAACTGAAAGTCGAACCAGGTACCGATAGATAGGTAATTTTTCAGGCTTCATTAGTTTCAATCTATATGATTATACGATTTTAATTAGCGAAGATATCAATTAATAAGTATTCAAATTTAAAGCGATTAAGCCTAATAAATGATTAAACTTCCAAGACATTTTTTCTTACCGTTGCCATTTTGAATTAAAACGTTAATTAAATTATTGAACTATTTAAAATTCCAAGATATTTATTTCTTTCCGTTGCGATTTTAAGGCAGGAATTCAAGTGAAACACGGACGATCGCAACTCACCAATGCAATCGCAAATTCCAAAATTTGGATTCAAGTGAAACGAATTCACTTGAATTCGACTTACAGTAGCGGTTGCAATATGCGATCGCCTCGAAGCGACTGCAATGGTGTTTCACTTGAATTCGGCCCTAAATTAAAACGTTAATTAAATTGAACTTTTTAAAATGAAAGAGTGTTATTTTTTTCCATTGTCATTTTAAATACGTGTTATAACAAAGTTCTAACAATTGTTTTTATTCTAATTATTAATGACATATTTTTTCTCAGGTACCACTTTGAAAATGTGTTTTTAAATAAAATTGCAATTGCTGTTTTTAGCAGGAACTTTTTCTGGCTGCGATCCATAAGTAGTCAAATTTAAAGCGAATGTTTAATTAATAAGTAGTCAAATTTAAAGCGATTAAGCCTAATTAATGATTAAACTTCCAAGACATTTTTTCTTACCGTTGGCATTTTGAATTAAAACGTTAATTAAATTATTGAACTATTTAAAATTCCAAGATATTTATTTCTTTCCGTTGCGATTTTGAATTAAAACGTTAATTAAGTTGAACTTTTTAAAATGAAAGAGTATTATTTTTTTCATTGTCATTTTGAATACGTGTTATAACAAAGTTCTAACAATTGTTTTTATTCTAATTATTAATGACATATTTTTTCTCTGGTACCGTTTTGAAAATGTGTTTTTAAATAAAATTGCAATTGCTGTTTTTAGAAGGGACTTTTTCTGGCTGCGATCCAAATATTAAAAGAACCTTTTCGTTTAGAATTTGGCAATTAATTTTACAGGAAGAAAGCGGTTTGGAAATAATTGTTTTTGGAAAGGAATTTTATTTGTTATTTAGGGAGAGTGCTAAGTATGCGCTTCTTGACATCGTCTTTATTTTTGAGGAAGCATGTGCAAATAATTCGATTGATTCTTTGATGCAGGAAAGCTTTTTAGCGAGCTGCTTTAGCGGGGAGTAGTTTATTAAACTTTTCCTTGGTACTTTAAAGGCGAGCCGCCTTGGCGGCGAGTAGTGAATTGAAACTTTCCTCGCTACTGTAAAGGCGAGCCGCCTTGGTGGCGAGTAGTTTTCTCAAACTGCCTTCACTACATTACAGCCCGTGCAACGCCGGGCTACGCAGCTAGTAGTTGGTTATATTAGCTGTCCATGCACCTAAAACTTGCTTTTTATGCTTGAGTTGCCTTATGCATGGTCATAAGGAAAAAATAGTCCATGCAGCCAATTGGCAACGCTATGCAGTGTAGGGTTAATAATACTTATTTGTGCTTTTAAACGTTTCAATATAATTTTTATTCGTCTTTGCAAAGTCAATGGTTTTAATGATAGCAGTTGCTTGACCGTCCCTCAGTTCTCAACACGGAAACCTCCCCGACAAAGGAAGCTCACGCCTAAAGAAAAGGAAAAAAGACTGGAGATAGGTTCAACACACGAAAATTCCTTCGAAAGCTTATTTCTCCACATTTATGAATCTATATCTATCGATAGATATCTTAATATCTTGCTCTATATTTAATCTACTTCTATAACCGATATTTATTAATCTGTAATTAATTTTGCTCTTTAATCACTTTTTGCAAAACATAATTTACATCTTCTTTTTTGTTATAACTTTTATATATTTATCCGATATTCTATCTATCTGTAGAGCATGACTATACACATGTCATGGGATGACTCACTACAATATTTATAAGTAATTTGTTAAATTCTTGGGGAAAAGTTTTATCGTCAAGTATCATTCCCAACAATTTGTGGGAAGCATAAAACGAAAATTTCTTTTCTACAACAGTACATTAACACAGCAATGAATATGGAGCTCTGTTTGATAAAGAGTGCTAAAACTTCCACAAAGCATTAAATAACTTTTCCTTAATAATGTGTCAAAAACCAGACCCTCAAAATGCCCACTGTCGGCAAGTTCCACACTGTCGAAACTACAGGTTGCACAGGGCACCAACGGTGTAACACCCGCGGTACCCTCTGAATCTTGACTTGCAGGTGCCATTTGGCTCCACGTGGTTCCCTATGGAACCCCATTAGTGACCCATAGGGAACCAAATTTCACCTTCAAGGGTGCCATAGGGGTAAAGTGGTACCTTTCAGAGGGTGCAGCTGGAGTTACATTTCACACTCCAGGGTCCCCGTACCTACCACAGCTTCGTGGTTTAACCGGGATAGGGCCCTGAAGAGCGCTCTGTTCTTAATTTTAAACCAGGACCTAGGGTCGAGCAAACCCTAGGCCCCAGCTCCCCCAGAGGTATCGTTTCACTTGGAGGACTTTGTGACCACGACATTTTTAACGCCTCCCAGCCACCATTAATCAAGACGGTGGATCTTTGATCGGCTGGGATCGAGCCCGGGTCCCTCCGGACACGAGTCCGATGCCTTACCGATCGGGCCACCACGGCCCTAGCTGGAGTTACAACGACTCACCCTTAAACATGCCTTACGCAACTTGTAGTTTAAAGAGTTCATGTTTCAAGTGCTTACCGTTTGCATGGGAGGCTCGCTGCACACAAACAAGCATGCTATTTTACTAAGATGAGATATGCGTAAGACGTGGAATAAATAGACGATTCTGAACAATGACGAGGCAAAATACACCAAAATCCTCCCAGTGCTCCAGTAACGCTGCCAAAGGGATCCCCCATCTGATCTGCCGAAGCACAATAGCTTCCCGAACAATACTCAGGCGCATCTCTTTGAACTAGCTTCGCTGTCCATTCAACGCATGTTTGCCTTTTGGCTTGCACATCTACATCACGACGATGCGTAATGCCTGGATTGAAACGGCTCAGCCAGACAAGGCGTGACTCTTGGGTTAAGTAAGCTCCTAGCTATACCATCTGCTTGGAAACTTGAAATACCATGGGGTGGGAAGGCAAGTGGAAAGAGTATAAAACACGGTGCTAAAATAGCTATCAAAATGTGAATGAAGAGCATTAACCTTATCCATTATGTTTAAAGTAAAATGTCCATACTTTTTATACCTATGCCCCACGTTTGCCATAAATTGCCCCCCCCCCCCCAACATTATTTCCTTAACTTTGCTAATGATTTAATTTCGCAAATGCTCTCCTCGAGCTACAAAGCAGTAGCGTACATTCAATTAAATAGTGTTTGTGCCCCCAAGTAGTTTGATGATGTCATAATATGTGTATTGACAACTTTGGTTGACAAATAAATAGATGGTTAAGCTACCACAAAAGGGACACATTTAATACAATGTAAGTGCGACGGGAGAGCTTGCTTATGAGAGCGAATTTTGTTACATCGTGGTGTCATTGAAATGCTAACGAAACATCATAAAAATGTGAGAACTTTTTCAGATGGGACTTGGAAATATCAAAACTTTGGCAACTATATCAACGAGGAACTCACACTATACATCCTAGTTTTAACTACTTGCAGTTGCTGCAGGTCTTCTCTTAAACTGTCCTAGAGAGGAAGATTTCTAGTCATAAGCCACAGAGATAGCAAAGAGTATACAAGCACACACACCATTGATTATGATTCTATAGAAGATGCACCAACCAACTAACCACTGAAATGCTGTAATCATTTTAGTGTTCGTGCTCAAACTTGCATGATGTGGCGATGAGGTGCTGCTTACTGATTCTTTTTTGACACCGATTTGATTTTGCTGTTGTGTGTTTATTGTGTGGGGTTTTTTCCCTCTCTCTTTTTTTTTAAGCTGTCACGGTTGCATAATGCACACTTTGGCGAAAAAACAAAAGCGTATGATTTTTTATATTTTCAAGAGGACGAGAATTTTTAATGAAGTTCAAACCATTTATACGTTTATACGCAATACACCACCGTTATACCTTATCATAATATATTGTTTATTAAGTTCACTTTCATGCATATTTTTTTAGTGACACCAAACTATGTTTACTTTATTATGACTTTTTAATGGAGTTAAAAGCATTTGCATGTGATCATTATACTAAGTATTCTTTTACGTTCCAAGCCATTTATACATTATCGCGACTTTTTTTTTTCAATTAAGTTCAAACCATTTACATGCTCTTATAACATTTTCTTCTTAATCCAGTTCTAAACATTTAACCTTATCATATATTTTTTTTATTAAGTCCAAACCATTCATACGTTAGAATGACTGTCCATAAATTGAGTCCAAACCATTCATACGTTATCATAGCATATCAGAGCACGATCATTTTCGCTTTGAGACTCATGCAAACCCATTTTGGAGTCCCTGCTACCGACTCTCTGGGCCGAAACCACGATGACCACTCCATTGTGCTGCCTGCCGTTCAATTCCCGGATCGCTCTCAGGGCCTGGTCTTCGCTGTCGAAGGTGACGAAACCGAACTGCTTCCTCCTGTTCACGAATATCCGGTTTATGTTCCCCACTGGCTTGAAGAAGTCCTGCAGATCGCTGGGAGACAGGGCTCCCTGGAAAGTCACATAGACGGCCCTCTCTCTTTTGGGGTCTCGCGCTTTCTTGCTCTCTTCGATGCTCAGCTCTCCCCAGGAATTGTTTCGCTTCTTGACGAGGGACACGTGGAGGATGTCGACATTCACTGATTCTCCTGCGTCACCTTTGACTGATTCACCGTGCATTGTTCGAACTCCAGCTTCACCTTTGACTGATTCATTGCTCATTGTTCGAGTTGCTGATTCACCTTTGACAGATTTACCGGGCATTGTTTGGACTCCTGCTTCACCGTTGACAGATTCGAAACGCATTGTTGGAGTTTCTGTTTCACCTCTAAATGATTCACCATGCATTGTTCGACACCTTGACTCACCTTCGACTGATTCGCCGTGCATTATCCCAGCTGCAGCTTCACCGTTGATTGGTCGACCGTGCATTGTTCGAACTGCTGCCACAGCCTGCTCCCTCTTCCGAAATGTAATGACGGCTCCTTCTTGATGTTCCATCCGTATCTTCCGAATGTCCCCGGCATGACTGAAGAGGTCTCTCAGTAAGTCCTTCGTCAGGTTGGATCCTCTCACTACTACGGATCGGGGTTCGCTTTCGTCTTCTTGGGTAATATACCTGAAACACATTTCAATGTAGTTTAGATTTATTTAGATTATTTTAACGTCAGTGCTATGTAGTTTCGTTTTCCAAGGTCTATCTTCTGAAAGATTTTGATGACTGAGATTCTTAGCAATCAATCAAAAAAAAAAAAAAAATCTTGGAAAGACGAAAAAAAAATCTTGCAAATTTTTTTGACTTTCAAAGACTTTGGGCTGCAGTATTTGTGCCTACTTGATATTGACAAAATTAAGCGATTATTATTCATAGTGTGGCATTCCGTTTAATATCCTAATTATCGAAATATCTGCCTCAGTGCTTCCTTTCTAACATATACCTTGCAAAATTTCGTCTCAACATGTTTCTTTTCATTCTATCGTTTGTAAGAAATGTTTCTCCTTAGTTTGTCAAATTTATGTGAAAACGAGCTTTCAATTAGAATAAGAAAAGAACAAAATCGAATTTTAGAAAAAACGCTTCGAGGTGCTCTTTGCCATGCAACAAACTTTTTTTTTTGCCAAATGTTTCAAAAATTGACCGAACGGTCTCGACCCTAAGCCTGTAACAGACAGACAGAAATCCAAACTTACAGCTTTATTGTTAGTAGAGAAGAGATAGAGACAAACCAATTTATCAAAAAAATACATATTCGTCGTCTTTCCCCAAGGCATTAAACAAGATTTCGGGATTCTCATCAGAGCGGTAGAAATGACAAAAGTCTATAAAAACACCCTTAAAAATCAATAGCAATTTCGTATACTGTCAATGTGCATGATCTACTTTCTAACTGACTGGCAAGCTGTTTTTGTTTGTGCTTGTACACTGCAAAATATAAATGTTGTTTTTACAGTATAATATAGCTAATTTTACAATAATTATACAGTAATAAACTGTAAAATTGCTTGTATCGTCAGTAGAGAACTGTAAAATTTATAATTTTACAGTAATAGACAGTAAAATCGCTAGTTTTACAGTTTATTACTGTGCATTTTCAGTTTTAACCTGGACCCTCTGCTGCCAGTATTATTCTGTAGAAACAACAATTTATTTTTTGCAGCGTGGGGGAGGGTGGGTTAACGCGCGATACAGCATCCTCTACCATATTTCGTCTTCCCCCAATTTACCCTAAATAAAAATAGAAGAAAAAGAAAACTTCACTTCCTTATGTTTCATCAAAATTTTTAAACTAACCTCTTTTGCGTGGACTGGATTTGCAAGCCCCGTTTGGCGGCCTTTTTAAAATCCCTCGTCTCTGTACCCTTGGACAGCGTCGTCGGACCCGCTCTCTCAACGTTGAGTTTGATCACCTTCAGTGCTCGTTGCTTGGCGGATTCTCGCGGACTCACCAACTTCGCTTTGGTTTTCTTTCCGGAGCTTGCTCCACCTGACTTCGTTTTGAGCTTTTTCAAGATCTCGTATTTAGATTTCAGATGTATTTCTTCTTCTGTCCACTTTCCATAACTCTTGGCAGCAGATTCCATCATTCCTTGGTTGAGAAGGAAGGAATGTTTGAAGGTTTAAGCTAACACAACTTGCAATTTAATACAGGTATTGAGTGCAAGAGAAAATTTCACTGCAACTTGAGAAAGATTTTCGGTATTTATAAACTAAACAGTAGCTATAGTCGGATGTCTGTGCGCCCATAAGCTAACATTTCTGCATAGAAAAGGTGTTCCTCGTAACACTGAAACACGTGTCTGCAGTATTCCTGCGCATCTGTGCTTTTCAACGTTGTTTTATATGCTTCTGAAAAGTCTACTCATAGTTTCAACAACAAACAACCAATACTTGAATCGGAAAAAGGATTCTGTCAAGAAACTTTCTTTGTCAAAAAAAAAAAATTAATAAATAAAATGGAACTCAAAACTAGTGCATTCATCTTTGCACATTTTTTCTGGGCAGAAAAACCTCTACAAGCGGTCACTTCTGGCAAGCGGCAAAGATGAAAAAAAAACCAACAAAAACTTAAATGTAAAGAAGGAGCCAAGTTCAGTAAAAACAACGTTTAGGCAGTTTGAGGCAGTCGGTGTCACCCATAAAAGAGTTGAAATCTAACGGGCTCCTAGTTCTTTTGCTGTTCCGTTGCCCATAATCGTCAGAGTTAATAAAATGTTCATCAAATTTATTTTTCAAACATTGCGTTAGCTCCTTTCATGTCGACTTCCTAACTAGGCAAGTTTTAATCGTCACGATATTATATGCAAAAAAGTCAACTTCGTCAATTATAAATTAGCTTGCCCTTTTTAACATATTAACATATGTTAAAAAGGGCAAGCTAATTTATGCCCATTTTAGCATATTTTTCCCCTAAAAAAAACCACTTCCTAAAAACAAAAGTGGCCAACATTTCCCGGAACGGACTGCGTTACTATTATCATGGAGGAAGAATTTGTTTTACCTTAATTTTTTTCGCATTTAAAAAAGAGAGGGAAAAAACTTATTCATTTACTTTTCTTAATGCATTGCTGCTTTAGTGTACATTGCACACATTTCAGTTATTTTACTTCTCAATATTTTTAGCAGATTTTTTTTTTCTTCAAGAAATACGAATTGGAAGCATTTTAAAGTACAACGAATTTATTATGAAAATATACTAGTTCTGCTCTTTGATTAAAAAAAAAGGTGGAAAATACTTTTTCTGCGAAAAAAAACATCGCTTTTCCGGCGATGTCGAATAAAAAGAAACATTGAAAAAAAAAAATACAAACAAACATTTTTTTTCGGGGTACGAATTAAAATCGCCATACAGTGAAACTTCAATAAGTCGAAGTTGTAGGGAGAGCAAAAAGAATTCGAGTTATCGAAAATTCGGGTTATCGTAAAAGACAGGAAAACCATAGAATAAACAAAAATACTACCATTAATGTTTAACCCATTAATGCCTAGCGTCCCTTTTTAGGGACGGTGCAAAAAGTGTGTCTGAATTTTCCAAAAATGAACATTTCAACCAAATAATTGCGTTCAATTATTACTTTGGTATTGCTTCAATTCTGTATTAACAGATTTCAGCACATAACCGATGTAAAGTGTGACCTGTAGCCATTTGATTATGATCTTTATCAAAAATTACATCGTTCACAATCTCAAAAACAAAAAGCTAAGTTTTTAAAGTTATTAACAAGTAAATCTATCTGTATTTGATATATGTGCTACTTTGATCGATGTTTTAGTTTACCTTTTTTTGCAATTTTGTAAATTTTAAATTTTTTTAGGATTTTATAGCAATTTAAGAACGTCCCTAAAAAGGGACGCTAGGCACCAAAGGCTGCATTGTTTAACCGTTGTTGGTTTCTTTCTTAGAATCTAGAATTTATATCAAAAGAAGTTAGTAAATGTTTTTAGACTGAAAAACAGATAATAATTGTCATTTTTAAAACTTATTTTATTTTAAAAATCTAATTAAATTAAATTAATTAATGTATAAACTTAATTATACAACGTTCTTAAATATTTTCTCTTCTTTTTTTTAATTACAAAAAATACTCAAGGTAAATTTTGAAAGAAAGCTATTTCAAAAATGTAGTTCTTTAAAACACTAATTATTCGTTGTATTTAATTACTTTCCATTATGTATTTAGGTGTTTATTATTGTTTAGTCTGACTGTTGGGGAAGAAGCCCTAAGCTGTTTCAGAAGCTTAGCATTTCACCTTGATGAAGAATTCAAGGATTGCATATGTGTCTGTGGTTTCGAAAAGGGGGGGGGGGTTGCAGATTTAATTTCAGAATTCCCTGAGAATGCCAATTTTGATCTCTACTGTGACAATTTATTTACTTCTCTTGCTCTCCTACGTGATTATTTGTCTCGGAAAGGTTTTGTGCAAGAATCGGATTAAAAAATGCTCATGAACTAAAACATTGTTCAAAAAGAAAAGAGAGGAAGTTTTGAATAAATGTCGATCACAGGTAAAATAATATTACGTTGGTTCGGTGGAATGATTCAATGCAATGTCATAAGTATTGCATTGAAACTTTATGGAGTTCATCCTATTGTAAAGGCTAAGCGATTGTCCAACAGCGAAAAGAAAGTAACTGAAATTGATGAACCACATATATATGGTTGCTCAGTACAATCGTTGCATAGGGAAAAAGATCCCATGCATCAATTATCGGGAACTACCGGTTTTTGATTCACTCTAAAAAATGGTGGTAGCCGCTCTTCATTTTTATTTTAGTAGCTGTTGTACAAAATGCATTGAGCTCAAGAGTACCGGATTGAGTTAGGTATTATGGGGCTAGTTGTTCTATTGCTTTAAATAAGACTCAGGTAAGATGTGCCCATTGAAGTAAAAGAGCTTATCGAAATGCAGCAAATGCAATACGTAGGTTTGCAGAACAAATGCTTTGCTGACTTTCATACTCAACAACACCAATATTTCCTTGTTCTCTGAATCTACTTCCCAGTTTATGTTAATTGCTGCTTTTATTTCTTCTTATAAATTGTCATTTTCAATATTACATCGTTGGCAGAAAAAAATTTTTGGTAAAAAAGTATGTACCCTCTGGTGCCTAGCGTCCCTTTTTAGGGACGATTTTTGTTTCTTAAATAAAAAATTTATTTTTTACATGATAATTTTTTAACTATTTTTCCTATGCATTAAACATTATTTGAAACCAGTATACAAAGTATCGTTGAAAAAAAAAAAAAGTCAGGCATTAATGGGTTAATAAATGAATAATGTGATAAAAAAAGTGACAATAATGTACCAAAGATATATGTATAATTGGAATAATTAACGTATAATGTAATTAAATTCAGAAGCTTTTTTAGTTTGGAAAACAAATTCTAATTTTTATGCATAATATAACAATTTTGACTCACCAAGAATATCTGCATTTTTGTTGTTTTTTTTTTTTTTTGTATTAAAAAAAAATCTTTAATTAAACATTGTTTCTGAGAAAAAAATTGTTCTTTCAACAAATAGTCGTCAGATATTTTTAAAGCATGACAGATAGAGTCGGGAACATTAGGTCGGGATTCTACAAAAACACGCAGTAAATCTGCTGCTTCTCTTGCATCTCGGATTGAAGGTAATTTGATTACCTGCTTAATTTCCTCTATATTCTGTACTCGTGCAAATCTTGCACGAGTACACAGCGGACGTAATGAGAAATAAGAACCTTGAAAATATGATCTGATCCGAGATACATCATTTTGACGAAATACATTCCATCTGTTTAATGTCATTGGGTTTATTTGGCATTCCTTCAAATAATTTTCATGATCCTAAATATTCAATGGCAAGAAAAAAGAATTGAAGGTTGAATTCTTTCAATTTTTGAATCCTTTCTTGTGGCGAATATTCGTAAAAATTGTTAAAAAAAATCTAAAAAGGACAAATTTTAGCAAAAAAAAAAAGGGAACAAAAAGAAAAAGTAACAAATAAATTCAAAGACAATTCCTAGTTCTATTCCACATTTAATTGAGTTAATTTATTAATGTAAACCACATTTCGAATTTTTTCGGTCAATCCTCAAACGGTGTATACTTTTTATTTATTTTTTTAAAAAGTAGCAAAGTAGCGACTACAATTCAAAAGTAGTTTGTAGTCGCTACATTAAAAAAAAAAGTAGTTGTAGTTGTAGTTCGCTACAAAAAAAAAATGTAGTTTTTCCAACCACTGGTCTAGACGCCATTTGATGCTTTGCAGTGGCGCCGGCTTTTTTTTTTTTTTTCTTTTCTCACTACGTATTTGTCAACGAAAGAACTATTTCGATTTAAAGAGTTACTTTAGCATGGAAAATTCAATGAGGGTCATGGGATAAAATTCGGCTTATCAAATATTTCGGCTTAAAGAAATTCGACACATCGAAAATAAATAACATTAATTCTCCATTCAGCGAGACGGGAATACATATTCACTACGGCTTATCGCAGTTTTCGGCTCATCGAAGTTCGACTTATCGAAGTTTCACTGTATATCCGAAAAAGTGCTTACTTCAGGAGCGATGTAATGAGGGGTTACTGTATTATCATTAGTGCTGCCATCTGACGGGTGAATAGTCAAAAAACAACGATATCGAATAACCTGGTATTAAGTCTCATTCAAACACACGGGATTACAAAATGCTCTGAAGCACCATTCTGACACTACTTTGTTACAAAAATATTTTAGTCACATAAGAAATAATAATATAATTGTTTTTAAAAGCGGAAAGTATTAATTTTCATCTTCATATATCATTTGCGCAACATTTCATGGAATAGGTTAATAAAAAGAGAAAATTTCAACATCATACTTTTGTTCGAAATAAAATAATAGTAATAATAAACAAATGATTTAAACCGTATTAGTTTTTGCGTTTATTCTTCCATAATCGATTTTGTACCCTTCCGTATTTGTAATTGTTATGCTTCAAGAAGTAATGGGCGGATTCGAGCAAAATTTTGCCTATATCTAAACCTCAGAGGGTACAGACGTTGAGTAAATTTTAACGCTAATATTTGGTAGACCGATTAAGCAGTAGAGCCAATTAATCGGCCATAATCGGCTACTTTACCGAGAATTAATAATCGTTAAATATATATATATGTATATATATATATATATATTTTTTTTTTTTTTTTTTTTCAAGTATACCTTCACTAAGAAACTATAATGAATAATTTCAGCAACACTAATAATAATCCTCACAGTTGATATAAACTTGTTAATAAATTAATTTTCCTATTTTGAATAAATGTACACATGTAGACAATGTTGCAACATTTTTCGTGAGTTTATACTTTTCTTCTTAGTATACCGCTTTTAACTTCTAATCTTCAAAGAATAAAAACCTTGAATTAAGTTACCGTTAATAATGGAAAACTTAAAAAGCATTCCTAAATTAGAGCGTTCACCACAGATTCCCTATTTTTTTTTACTTTTCATGTCTAGTTAACGTAATTAACAATGTGCTAATATAGTTTTATTGACAATAATATGAAAATTGGTTCTAAGAAATTTGATAAAATTTTGGTGGAAAAATTAAGAAGGTGGAAAGAAAAAATATTCTCTCAGAAACAAATTATTCTATTACTCTTCCTAAAATCGAAATTGCAAAATAAAGAAAAAAAAAAAAAAAAAAAAACAGTGATCGTGAAATTGGTAGTATTAAAAATAATTATCCTTATCATTAATCGGATCAGCCGATAAATAAGCCAATTATCAACAGCCAATTAATCGGTAATCAGTAATCAGCTAATTTGCTTGTTGGTGCGTCCTTAGCTAATAGATCAAAGAGAGTTGGAGCAATCTAAAGCTTTTTCACATTATATGTATAATGTATATCTCAAGAAGTAAAGCGATTCAGATAAAATTCGATTAACTGATTGGTTCAGAGACCCCCGTTATGGAACCAAAAAAGTGTGAGCTTTTCTCATATGACTTTTTGTCCAAAAACTCACTTTTTTGCATTGAAAAGAGGTTCCTTGGAACTCCGAAACAAGTGTCTGCGATCAGTTGACATTTTTTGTGCATTTCCAATATGGGTCATTCCAGCGAAAATGGTACAAATTATGTCCGAGACTTTAGAATTTTTTGAAATTAATTTTAATAACTACTACCCATTAAGTGTATTTTTTATTGGTTCTCCATTTAATTTTGTGCCATCAAGTATCAATTGATTAGGTAGAAAGAATGCCATTTAGAAATGACACAAAAAATTATCTTTGTCAGAAGGAGAAAATGACGTGTCCCAGCTTCAAATTGCTAGAATTTTAAATGTGAGTTTAAATTAAACTAAAATGTAAAAACAAAATAAATGACACTGCACTGCACAAAAGATGCTTCTGACACCATTTCTGCAGTTTATTACGCAAATGAAAAAAAAATTTCCCCAAAAAACACTATTATTTATCCATGTCCCTAGAGTTTCTATGCTTCGAATTGTCCACTCTGTTACAAGCCTTTTGGAAACAAAATAAACAATTGCATTCAATCTGATATACTTATATTTTTTAAAAATATAGGTAGTATAACTGCTGTGATTAGCTTGCTACATTGAATTATGTAATCAACAACCAGGGTGAGCCTAATTCTTTTCTTATGGTAGTTAATTTGAACTGTTGGATGTCCACTCTGTTACAGTCGATTTCGTGATGAAATAGATTTTTTCTTGAAATTGCAGACTGACTTACAGTTTTAGGCTGTTTATTCCACTTTATGCTTGTTCTGTGATTCTAACTTTTCTTTCTGATTATAAAAATAATTTTAAAGGCTTATTTGTCCTCTCTGTTACATGTTTACTCTGTTACACAAAGTGATCAAAATATTTAAAATCCTTTCATAAATGAGTCATGTACTAGTTATTTACATTTCATTATACACAAATAAATGGAAACTCAATAAAAAAAATATGATTAGTTAGGGGAAATTATTTAAATTGATAAGCTTAAGTAAACAGTTTCAGACATGATTTGTAGCATTTTCGCTGGAATAACCCAGGTATTGTTTTCCTACTACAACTGTTAATTGTGATCGAAAATCTGAAGTGTCGCCATTTTTACCAAAAAGAGATAGAAGCCAAAATGCATAATAGTCTCGCGAAGAAATTCTCTCAAAGAGCATTCCACTCTTGCAAAATTACTAGACTTGCATGTTATTAGAAATCACCAAAAATTAAATGAAATTCTTCGAATCTTGATAGTGTATCTTATATCTCTCGTGAGAAGAATCAAATTTCATTGCTTTGAATTTTAGCTTTTCTTTCATAATAGGATGGACATGATAAATACATGATTCAATTCTTAACGCAGAAAATCAATATTGAAGTAATAAAAATTGACAAGCAAAAAAGATTTACTCACTTATGGATTGCAATATTTGAATTAAAACGCCAATCTTGCAAAAAGAATACCAGCACTTTTAAGTTCAAATAAATAGCAGAATGCATATTGGTTGCCAAAATTAACAACAAATGATTCAAAAGAAATTATGATCAGACTGAATTAAACTGAGTGAAGCAGACGATATTAATTTTGAAATAGAGAATTAAAAGATAATCGTTATTTTCCTTTCCTAATTTCGTGCCATTTAGATTTCAGCTGTGGCAACTGATATATAAAAACAAATAATGAAAGTTAATAGACTAAAATCGAATTCGTTATCTCACTGGTTACTATAAAAAAATAATAGTAATTGTTTATACAAATATTATTTTTCTCTGCATAACAACGTGAAATATTTTTTTCATTGGGAAGTTAGAAAAGAGAATTTTTATGTATTTATTTTTTATTTTATTTTTTAATTTAAGTAATTTAATGATTGAAACCCCTTACTTGCAGACGATCAAAATGCTATGAACTATTTGTTTTTCATGCAATCAAATTCGATATGCTCACCTGTTAGTCTTATCTTTTTCTTTCTTTCTTTTTTTCTTTTTTGCATTAAGCAGCTTTTAAAATTAGCTCAATTAGATCATTTTTCGCAAATGATTTCTGAAAGAATCGTTGTACGAAAAACATTTTATGTCATTTTATAAAAGAACAATTTATCTTTCAAGCAATCTTCATGCCATAGTTATTGCAATCATTGAAATTCAGTATTTTTTTATCATTGAATTGTTTTATTATTTCTTTATGTTTGTTTTGAGAGAGTGATTTATCTAGATTTTTAGCTTACATTTATTGATGCTTTTCTGAAAAATAACATTCACTTTTTTTTTCACTACTTGTATAACAAACATAGGTATTTCTGAAGTTTAAATCCAACGTTAGAGATGCACAAATATACAGGTATATTGCAGACACGTGTTTCGGGGCTACAAGGAGCCTCTTTTTCAATGCAAGAAGAGTGAGCTTTAGGATGAAGAATCATCCGATAAAAGCTCACATTTCTTGCATTGAAAAAGAGGCTACTTGTAGCCCCGAAACACATGTCTGCAGTATACCTGTATATTTGTGCATCTCTAACGTTGGATTTAAACTTCAGATCTATCGCACAAAGGTTATTATTTTCTTCATAGGTATTTCTATTTTTAATTAATTTTAATACAAAGGTGTTGTTGTTTGCGTAAAACTTTTAGTATATATTTTTAATTCAGCTACTGATTTTAAAATTTTACTATAGCAGTTCATTGTAAGTATTTTACATTATTATCTGTATAAATAAAACGAAAAATATATATGTGTGTATGTTCCCGATACAAGACCAAATTTATGGCAGGGAGGTACTTGGCCACCCGGGAGGGTTGTGGGAAGTTTTCAAATGAGAAAAAATTACCGAATCATTCGATTTTTAATTTAACGACCCAAAAATGGCGTAAAATTGCTCTTTCTACTGGAAATAAGAATCGGATGTTCTCGATTTTGGTCTCATTGGAAAGCTCGCGAAAAACACATTTAAAGGAATTTCTTCCTAGGGGTACCCAGAAAAAAGATATGTACATTTTTAAATTTGGAAGCATTAATTTTAAATCGGATTTTAAAAGTCGTCTACGGCGACCATGCAAGAAATTAATTTGCGTAAAAGAAATTATTGATAAGAAAACGGTGTTGCCATTTTTTTCTTGAGTATGAACAAATAAAATTATGACTTTTGCTTTTAGGCTTTTCCTTCGACTTTAATCGGAACACTTGTCAAAAACTTTTATTCTCGCTAGGCCGTGCTAAGGCCCCTATATATACGAGCCGGCGCATCAAGATTAAGTTTCACCACTTTGGATCCAGCGCGTGTTATTGTGTTTGGGTGGTTGTCTTTTCTGGCCAGTAATCGCGTTTTGGTAATTTTTCACTGTGAGCAAATATTAGCGGCACGTGGATTTGGCAAAGCTTAGCAATGTGCCAAAACTTTTTTCTGGTAACCCTACTCCGCAACAATGAAAATTTGAAAGTAAAAGTTAAGGAATTGGATCCAAAGTGGTGAAACTTAATCTTGATGCGTCGGCCTGTCTATATAGCGGCTCTAGGCCGTGCAAAGCCGGCCAACTCAGCTACATAAAGAATAGTTCTGCGTTACACTCTTTTTACTATTTCAAACTCATCAACAGTCCGGATTATCGGCCATCGAGATTACCATTGGTCCGAATGAGTAAGGATAAACGAGATACTATTGCACAATCAAAAATATCGGGCAATTCAACGAGCTGCGAACAGTGTTACCAACTTGTTTTATAAAACAAAGCGTAGGTAACTAGTATTATAAACTTGTCAGCAGAATGCAGCATTGGGACCTCTGCAGTTTTTTTTTTCTTTCGAAGTAAAATGCATAAAAAAATATAAAGGGGTACAAATTAGACCCACTCTGCTAAAAGCAACCTTGAATGAACTTTGCTGCTGAAATTTATTTTCAGTAAACAGCAAGTATAGAAGCATGAAACGATATTGCCGTCTTTATTGGGTCCTTTTTAAACTGCACAAAACATCCAACAACTTGGAGAACTTATCAAAGCCATCTCATAAATTTTCATTACCTTGCCATTTCTATTTATAATTTATACGCAGTGGTAAACACAATCACAGTTCCTCGCACCGTCCACCAAACCGATAAACACACCGGTCTCCTACAGCAGTGACGTATTACAGAACAGACCCTTCTAAAAAATAAACTGTTTGCAGATTGGTTTCCTAGTGGTTACCTGTTTTTTTCTCTTTCAAACGAACAAACGCGATAAAATGAAGGTTGATCCCAAACAGTTAGGAAAAGGTAATAAATAATTTATGTGACCAGTCCCGTAGAGAGAGGGGGAATGAAATGTGGCCTGGGGAAGCACATAGAACTCTGTCTCTCTCTCTCTCTCTTTCTCTCTCTCTTAGAACGACGTGCTATAATAAAGATAAGAGAAGATTTCATCTCGGAAAATAAATCTCGGTACAAAAGAAAAAAAATGTGTCAGTTGCGTGGGGACTTGGAATGTATAGCCAGGTTCACACTGGCCCCGGACGGACGGAAAACGCCCGGACACGGAGTGACGTCACCCGGGCCGGGAAAAACGGTTGTCAATTCACACTGCAGAAAATCTGTCACGGGCAGAAACTTTGTAACCAATCAAATCGCTTACTGTCGGCCTATCTCTGCTGTATTTAGACATCAACTTCTTAAGCAGACAGCGTTATCAATTTGTAGCTGACATGAACTAATGATATTTTTATGATATTCGTATTAATGCAAAACACTGCAGCTTAATGGGGTTTTACACATGGCAATATTTCTACATTTCCGAAGATATATTAAACGATTTAAATTTCAGGATTAATAAGAGCAAGCAAATAGAAAAAGCATTTGACTCAGTAAAATATATAGCAAAAATTTCGTCAAATTATTTCTGTAAATGATTCAAAACCGATGGTAAGATGATCTCCAAAGTGAAATTAAAGAATAAGAAAATGCTTATTTTTTTTTTTAATAGAGAGTGGTTTCAAAAATAAATAGTCAAGCTTTGCTCATGAAGATTTTTTATACAGTAGTTTCACTTGACTCACTTTAAAATGTATTTGAGTTTATAGCAAAATTAATTTCTGATAAAATATAAATTTGATTTATTACTGAAAACTACTCCAGATAGCAAGATTTAACAATAATAAATTTTCTTCCAAGCAAAATATTTTGATTTTACGAACAATTGACTTATATTGTATAGTTTTGACCTAATTGTATGCAGTTCAGTCTTGATAACTTGAACTTTCCTTTTTTAGGTCCTAAACATTCGAGAAGGCTGCGGGAACTTCCTATAACCCAAAGCTTTTAGGCGGCTCTTGAGGGCTTCGAGCTATTGAGACTCGACTGTTACAAGCAGCTTTATTGCAAATGATAAAATCTATGCTGTCGCAGTACAAACTGTACAAAATAATCGATACACTTTCATGCTAAAAAATAATCTTTTTTATTGCAGAAATTTCTGCTCAGTGCTTTCAACAACTAACAATGAATGAAAATGCTTCATATGTTTAGGTTAATAAAGGTAATTAGAGAAATAGTGAGGAAAACAAACATTGTAGGCTTAACACTGACCCCGAAACCAAAACCCTAAAAAGTGCTTTTGTACAAAAGAAAGTCAGGAAAATATGTTTCTCCGGTTGATTGTGTTCAGAGTTATGAATAAAAGTTAAAAAATAGAATGAGAGTTATAGATAAAACATAACTTTATTTTTTCATATAAGTACAAAAGATATTGATGCATTTGTCATACTGCTTGACAAGCTTCGCAGAGCAATCCAGGAAAAACTTAACTATTCGCATGCGGAAGAAATATTTCACAGCTTTTTTGACATCAGCATTGCATTGACCTCCTCTCTCTGAATTTGTTTGCACAACATTCGGAGACAACACTCGCATTCCGCCGAGATTCTTCTTCAAAGTTAGAAATAGATTGAAGTCACTCGATGGGAGATCAGACAGCGGCAAATTTAGCATGTTGCAAATGCTAAGGGCCTCCACGACTCTGGGGGCCCCGAAAAGAATTCACGGAAGTAGAATTTTATCTTCAACTCATCACACATATGTAGACAATATACAACAGATCAAGTTTTCCCCCTAGAGTTTAAAAGAGTTTCAGATAACACATTCTGTACCCTCTTATAAAAGACTTTTAATTTGTTATTCATGTGCTGAAATTTAAATTGAAAAAAAAAAAAGCAACTTTCTAAAGAAATATTTCTTTTTTTTTTTTTTTTTTGACATTTACTGTCAGGGATCAAATCTAGGGGGAGAGCCTACTTGAGGCAATGGTATCCTCATCTAATTCCTTTTTCCATTATACTATTAAAAGTATTAAGAAAATTTTTAATTATGTCCATTTTAAATATTAGTTCACAAGTTATGCGACATAATTCTGTTTTTTTTTTTTTTTGCTAATAAATTCCTGCCACCAAAGAAAAAAACAGAAAATCTTGTGAATAGACGAGAAAAAGTTACACTATCAAATCTGCCTTTTTTTTTTTTTGCCAATATCCTCTCATAATTTGACAACATGCACATGTAATATGCGCTCACTCATTACGACATAAAAAAGAAATTCAGTGAAAGATTTAGTTGTTATCAAATTTCTTAACAAACAACTTCAACAAATTTTGTCATGCATACGTAAAATCATTACATGCAGTCACGTCATTTCACAATTTTCCAGAACGGGAGGGGGGACAATGAGTTTTTTTTCGATTTCATCTTACAGAAAAACATTATGGAAACAAAAAACTCAAAATCGCTGAATTTTTTTCAGCAGTTTTTGCACAGATTTGACACTGGGAAATACTTAAAAAAAACAAGATGCGAAATTAAAAACTGCACGTACATGGTACCTTGGATTACCTCTCAGAAAATATGGTAAAAAACTTTGTTCACAAAAATTCGAGATTTTTTTTCTTTAAAAATTTTAGGGTTTTCTCTCACAATGAAGAAACAGGCTGCAACCTTTCTCATAAAATAAAACAAATCTTGCTATTTTGACTACCAGGATTCTGTTTGTTACATTTTGTCACCAACCATTTGAAGTTCATTGCTGAACTCAAGTCAGGAACTCTCCAACCTTACTTCTTGTTAATCACAAGTAGTGAAAAACAAAGATAATAAGAAACATTCAGTGTTCATAAAGCTATAAAAGAGCAAGAACTTTTATCCTTAGAATTTTAACACATTTAAATTCAAATTATGACGGGATAGAAACTTACTATATCGAATGTAAATAAATGTACAGCAACTTACCTGAAATCATCTTATTTATACCACCATTGTCTTTCTTTTAAGGGAGTCCTGAAAGCTAATCTAATCTAAAGCTAGAAGAAACTCTAGTCAATTGAAAAGAGTAGCCATCGGGAACTGTTCCCTTTTTTTCATTTTTCCATAATCTTCCTTCTAAAATATACATATATATATATTCGGTATTATATAAATTCAGATGTAGAGAAGCTTGAAGATGATGTGTTGACTATATTTAATTGCTGTCAGGTTCCATATGATACAAAAAATAGCTCAGTACTTCAGAAAAATATCTTTTTTGAAAAATGACCACCGACACTTAAAATATAGAACAAGAGCGAAATTCTGAAAATGCTAACGAAGCAAGTGGCAAAACATGTACAAGTTTTACATTCGTTTCATATTTAATTGTTCTTGTCGTTTGAATATTCGATTACACTAGATCAAACTTTTTCTTCAAATTCTATATGTTTGAATTTTCACTGAAAATAATTAATATCACAACATGATCAAGAGACAACTTCACTAACCTACCTAAGAACGAGATAAACATTGGCCTCCATTACTTACCGAAGCGATCTTTACATGCTAGACTGTGATTGGCCAAATGAAAGCATCCGTTTCACCCGGGCCCGTGCATTATTCAACCAGTTGAATAGTGCCCGGTACCGTTTCCCCCGGACCATCTCCATGGCAACGAGGAGACTCCACCGTTTTTCCGGGCCGTTTTCTGTCCGTCCGGGGCTAGTGTGAACCCGGCTTATAAAGGCAATACAAGTATACAGACTTGTTTTGTTATCTTAATGCAGGGAAGACGAGGAAATTATTCGCAAACTGGTACTTTGTCAAAGTCGTTTCGAACTCTGAGGTAAAATGTTCACTAGTAATTTCGGGAAAATAATTTATTTTAACCCTTAATGCTTTGTTTTCTGACATAATGCTGCAGCATAACTTCAGTTTCTATTATATATCGTTATCGTAAAACAGTACCCAAGCGGAGAAAGAGAGTAGAGTAGAGGAGGGAATCGCGACGGCCCCGACCCAAGTAGCATCAACTCATCGGATTTTGCTCTACCAATCATCGAACTCCTCGTAAACTGATCCCGTAACGCACGATGACATCGTTCCGATCAGTATCCGAGCACGGTTTTCGATGAGCTACTTTTCATCGGAAAGCTATACCCTTCCGATCAACTTTCCCGATGAAAATAAGCCGAGCATCCAAAATTGATCCTAAATTCATCTGCACGAGACTGTTAAATTGCGTGAAAGAAATTGAAACAAGAAAGATGTTGCATTTTTTTTTTTCCCCTTGAATTTTAGAATACAAAATTCTTGCTTTTGCGTGGGACCACTATGTGAACTGGTGCACCTGACTTTTTTTAGCGAATTCCTCCAAGGGGGGTGGAGCAATCGCACGTGTTCTGCCGCGGTGGTGATTGCTATATCTCAGGAAGTAACCGGCAGAATCAAACAAAAATTGGTTCATAGGTAGACCCTACTGAGTACAGGTGTTGATTCAATTTGTTTGTTAATATCTTGAAGGGGGGTGGAGAAATCGCACGTGTTCTGCGCGAGGGTGATTGCTATATCTCAAAAAGTAACCGGCGGAATCAAACGAAAATTGGTCCATAGGTAGACCCTACTGAGTACAGGTGCTGATTCAATTTGTTTTTCAATATCTTGAAGGAGGGTGGAGCAATCGCACGTGTTCTGCGCGGGGGTGATTGCTATATTTCAGGAAGTAACCGTCGGGATCAAACGAAAATTGGTCCATAGGTAGACCCAACTGAGTACAGGTGCTGATTTAATTTGTTTGTCAATATCTTGAAGGGGTGGAGCAGTCGCACGTGTTCTGCGCGGGGGTGACTGCTATATCTCAGGAAATAACCGGCGGAATCAAACGAAAATTGGGCCATAGGTAGACCCTATTGAGTACAGGTGCTGATTCAATTTGTGTGTCAATATCTCAAAGGGGGTGGAGCAATAAAAAGTGCTTATTTTGTCATTGCACTTACTGTATCTCGGGAAATATTGCTGCGATTTGAATGAAATTTGGAATAACACTAGCCCAATAAGGAAGCAAGCATCGATTAAATTTTGGCGCCAATCACCCCAGGGAGGGGGGTGGAGTGATTTTTGCGCTTAGTCAACAATGCGAAAAATTAATTCATTAAAAAATCGCTTTCACGCTATTTAATTATCAAAATAGCTGAAAACTTTCAATGATTTGAAATTTTTAACTGTTGCCAATTTCTTTTTACTAACAAATAAAATGTTTGCAATTAATCTAAACAAGGCTTTTGCAATGATTTCCAATTTCGCTCATTGATTTTGCATTTGCAGGGGTTTTTCGATAATTGGGAAATTGGAGCTGTCTCCAATTATTCGGGCGAGTACGTATTTTATTTTGTAACCGGAATTCATAAGATAGATATAGAAGAAAGTTTCGTGACGGCCACGACAGCTAATTTGATGATTGATTCATTTTTCATACTTCGACCAGCAAAATATCGACTCTAATCAAATCATTTATATAGACGTGTAACTTGACAAAGCTTTTATTCTCAATTTCAACCCGTACGAAGTTGCTATTTAGTCTTCTCTAAGGACTAAACGGCAACTGAATCCATAACAACTTTTGTAATGCGTGCTTGCTCTACGCACGAAAATGCAAAGTGTTAGTTTCTATTTGAAGGAGTGATCCCTGCAATCTGGCGAGTGGGCCGTCGGCCGTATTTCGCTACGTTACGAAAATATGAGAAAATTTTCGCTCTCTGAAACACCTCAGGGATCGCTGTGGCCCCTCCCGTCTTTTTAGGGAGAAGGTTCAATGTATACTTTCATGAGGTCAATTACCAAACGATTAAATAGCGATTTAATAAACGATTAAATATCATGAAATGTAAGATAGTTACATTAAGTTCAGTAAGTTAATTTTCGATTTATTGAACAAAAAGCTGTACGAGCGGCCATACAGACCCCTCCGTCTTCCAAGTGTTAGAGAAATCAAGAAAACGCCGGCCCGGGTGTCCCCGGAACCGAAATGGCGGGTGCGTGGGCCCTGCATTTACGCCCCGCTGCATATCCCGGGGATTACAAGGAAACGCGCACCGCTGGGGCTTCGGATATCCCGCGGATTGGGTTCCGAAACCCGAGACGGCGCGGGTCCGATAGGTCCGATCGGATAGATCGCTCGTTCACGGGGGTTTTGGTTTCGGAGCCCGCAATATCAGAGGGTGGAAATCGAGTTCTCTTTTTTCCCCCTTTTAAATGTTCCTTTCTAATGGATAATTCTCACAAACTCCAATATTCGACGCTTGAAATGCCATTACAGGAGAATTTTTTCCGCACAATTTTCATAGATTCTTTTTCTACACTCTGAACGAATGAAGTTTCATGATTCCATTCCGCTGATTATTTTTTTTTCCACACTGTGTATAGTGCTGCTCTGATAAGTCCACTTCCGACACTGACAATGTTTCAATCTTTATCAGGTAATAGGAAAGGGTCATTGCAACGGGTTGAGATGGAACACTTTAACAAAACGTGTACGAAAGTAATCCTATTACTCAATTCAGCTCTAATGATCCGAAAAAGCGAGAAACATTGTCCAAGTAGGAGGTCGACTTACTAGAGTAGCTTTGCTCCTCGGCTGTCGAAAGCTTCACAACGGAAACTTTTCTAACGTAATTTTTATTAATATTTCCTGGTGGTATTTTGGATAGCTAACTATTAATTCTTTTTCCCATGGAAAAAAAGTACGATGTAAATTGTAGTAATGTGAACATTATAGCAACAAACAGCAGCGTGATCGTATATATGTATTGCTGCTGTTGCTTATCCTTTTTTAAGGATCTGACATAAGTCAGATCAGCTCCAGTAGGCTATTTGTTGACTGACAAGAAATCAATGACTAGTAGGGGATCGGTTGTTAAGTCCACCTTTAAAAGTCCTATGTGTAACAGAATGTGCTCAGGAGTGGCTGGATGGTGACAGTATTTTTTGCAAGTGGGAAAAATCTTTTTGCCACCCTCAAACGAAAGACATCACCTAGGGTGATCCACTTGTCGTGATTCTAGTGATCGCCGTTTGGGAGTCACGGTAACACTGTAGGTGGACATCGTGATTCTGGGAGAGCTTCATTAAATCGATCAAAATAGAAATACTAGTTTCATATTTCGCAGAGGACCAATCACTAAGATGTAATGCACCCCTATCAAGTACCTCTTGAGTGTGCAATTAACTCGCTCCTGAAAACAAAACAAGTGTCAGGGTTGCTCTGCTCTATCAAGATCTCGAGTTGAGGGATCTGTATGCAAACACAGCTGCTGTCTATTGACCGACATACATCACCAGGTATGGAGCTTATAGTCTAAGATCCCACCGCAGTTTATCTACACTCATAGCGTACACTCATCACGTATATGTCAAATTAAAGCTGATATTTTTCTGAACGTGATGCACTATGTCCGCCTATGTAAAAGTGCCCGAAACCTATAGGCAGCCTGGCCTAAACAGGTCACATGAATGTAGTATTTCTACACTCATAGCGTACACTCATGACTCATATATCAAATTGAAGCTAATTTTTTTCTGAACGTGGTGCACTAAGGCTGCCTATGTAAAAGTGGCCGCAACCTCTAGGCAGCCTGGCCTGAAGTTTAGGGTCCACAATTTCAAATGGTTATAAAAGACGGAAAAATCGGTCGATTCTTTTGCTTTTTTTACTAAAATTATTCTTAATGTGAGTACTTTTTCGAAAAAAATTGATGAACTTAAATTTCAAAAATTGCCGATAGGGGGCGCTTTAGACTTTGGAGCTAAAAACAACTACTTTTTACCGTTTGTTTTCATATTTTCGTACTTGTTTCAAAGAGTTAAAACTCTAACTTAAATTTTGAGCCCAAAATATCAACTAATTTCCGGTTTTTAGCAATACTCGGACCAAACGTCAAAAATTGTATTTTTCTGCTTTTCAACTAGTCCTTTCATGTAAAAAAATTATTAAAATCACCTGATAATGTTAAAATAAAATCAGATGTACCCTTTCGTAACTAAAAAAAAGAAAAAATAATTTTTTTTTCCAACATTTTTTTACCCAGAAATTTTGTATTTTACAACTCAGAAAGTGTGCATTTAATTTTATTTTCACATTATTAGCATCGCCATATGATTTTAATAATCTTTTTTACATGAAAGGACAAGTTAAAAAGCAGAAAAACACATTTTTTGACGTTTGGTACGAATATTGCTAAAAACTGGAAATTAGTTGATATTTTGGGCTCAAAATTTAAGTTAGGGTTTGAACTTTTTGAATCAATTACGAAAATACGAAAAAAAACTATAAAAAGTCGTTGTTTTTAGCTGCAAAGTCTAAAGCGCCCTCTATCGGCAATTTTTGAAATTTAAGTTCATCCATTTTTTTTCGAAAAAGTACTCACATTAAGAATAATTTTAGTAAAAAAAGCAAAAGAATCGACCGATTTTTCCGTCTTTTATAACCATTTGAAATTTTGTACCCTAAACTTCAGGCCAGGCTGCCTAGAGGTTGCGGGCACTTTTATATAGGCAGCCTTAGTGCACCACGTCCAGAAAAAAATTAGCTTCAATTCGATATATGAGTCATGAGTGTACGCTATGAGTGTAGAAATACTACATTCATGTGACCTGTTTAGGCCAGGCTGCCTATAGGTTTCGGGCACTTTTACATAGGCGGACATAGTGCATCACGTTCAGAAAAAAATCAGCTTTAATTTGACATATACGTGATGAGTGTACGCTATGAGTGTAGATAAACTGCGGTGGGATCTTAGACTATTATAATATCCAGAGACAGCTGTCAAAGACAGATCGTATTTCTACGCATTTTCAGCACTCTGCAAGAGGACAGCGATTACTTTTCTTCTCACTTAAGTGGTTAAAATATAATTAAAAAAAACTAGCAATTGTTTCAAGTGCGTCTTTTGCCAGGAACTTCCAATCATCCGGTCTCGATCTTTCCGGCTAATCGAGGTCCTAACTCATTCGCATTTTTTTTTTTTCTCCCAGCAAATCCATTTTCTCATAAAACTCCCGACAGGGAAAAGAACGCCGGAGCCGCCGTTCCACTGCGAACATAAATAGCTACCCACGCTTCGCTCTTGCAGATGAGATTATTGTTGCCAGCTTCAGAATACCTTTCAACAGATAATCAAAATAATAAATAAACATTCGCTCTCTTGCATTTAGATGCGAGTGTTCGAAAATGATTTCTAATCTAAGAGACTCGCTTAGAGGGAAACCACTTTTGCGCTCTCATCGAAGCTGCGTTTCCTGCACGTTGGTTCGTCGACCTGCCACACACGTCCGTGAATACAGTTGTTTGGCATTTTTGATTTGAAATTTCAAAACTTTTATTGCTTGTTTAAAACTTGTTTCCGTTGCGTTGTTGAACAAGTGAAAATGAATACTTTCCTCCCCAGTAGTTTCAGATCCCAATGTTTGGAATTTGTTCTTCAAAAGCAGTCACCGAATTTCTTCCATTCCATTCCCTTGGAGTTGATTAAAAAAAAAAAAAAAACTAAAAAGAAAAACGTATTTCTGCACTTCAGTGAGTTAAATAGAATTCTTCACTTCTGATTAACAGAAAATTTATAAATAAATAAATAAATAAATAAATATATATATATATATATATATATATATATATATATATATATATATATATATATATATATATATATATATATATATATATACAGGGTGTCCACTCCAATCGTGGACCAATAGCTAATTTCTAAACCGTTAGAGATAAGCATATCGTTTATTTAGGAAAAAATCTCCAAATTACGAAAGGAATTTTGGGTCTATTCAATGTTTTTCAAAAAATCAAATTTTGAAAGAGTTACGAAATTTAAATTTTTATACAGCCCCCCAGTCCTATCAATCATATTTAGTAAAAAATTCTTGACACTGTAACGTTTAAAACTAAAAAAAAATCACTCTTCTACCACAAAAATTGACCGAGTTATGACGTTTTGAAAAATCAAGATTTTGAATGATTTCGCATACGGTCCCTTAAGCGATCTCTCGATGACGTCATGAAATAATGCAAAATCTTGATTTTTCAAAACGTCATAACTCGGTCAATTTTTGTGGTAGAAGAGTGATTTTTTTTTAGTTTTAAACGTTACAGTGTCAAGAATGTTTTGTTAAATATGATTGATAGGATTGGGGGGCTGTATAAAAATTTAAATTTCGTAACTCTTTCAAAATTTGATTTTTTGAAAAACATTGAATAGACCCAAAATTCCTTTCGTAATTTGGAGATTTTTTCCTAAATAAACTATTTGCTTATCTCTAACGGTTTAGAAATTAGCTATTGGTCCATGATTGGAGTGGACACCCTGTATATATATATATATATATATATATATATATATATATATATATATATATACAGGGTGTCACATATATACCCAGGGTGTCACATATATGTCACATACAGGGTGTCATATATATATATATATATATATATATATATATATATATATATATATATATATATATATATAAAGTCTTTCTATTATATATTCACTTAAGATAAAATACAATTCTAAATCGACAATGGGCTAGAGAAACAACATTTCCACTATCAAAGTATTTCCAACATTCCAGTTAATTTATTTTCTCGTTGCTGTTACAAAATAACTATAAATAACGCAGACGATAGTTAAATAAAATAATACTAGAAAATTTAACACATCGCAGACGATAATTAATTGAAAAATTATATCTGTAAAGCACAGCAAACGACAAATTAAAATAACAGTAACGGAACTTATTGCTATGACATGTGTGTGAATCTTTCTGCACAGTTGTGAAAATTTGAGAGATTAACCGGAGAAGTAAAACATATTTGAGATAAAATTCCAAATAAACCTCTTTTGCCTTTTAAAATGAAAAACGAAAATATTCGAATATGTGAAAACGCATGCTTTAACAAAAAAGCTGACGTGGCTATTATTTACGGGGATGAGTCATCCTACGAAAACAGTTGTTGATCTGGGTGTCTAAATTACGCATGTAATGTTTTTATCAATAGGTTTATTTCACGCAATTCTAATACTTCTTCTAAAAATGCGTTTTTAAAAATGTTTATTTCACTCTTCCGCCTATATAACCAAATACGGCTTTCAATCTCAAACGAAAGACTTCAGTTGCGAAAATGTTCCAAGGGAACGGGTCTACGCACCTCTCTTCTCCCAACACTAAGAAACAGAGTTTGAAATTTCGGTTTTTAAAGAGGTCAACTTTAATTTATCTTGTTCTAATGCACTATTTAACTTTTTGTAATAAAACAACGACTGTAACGTAGTTTTTATTTGATCTTTTGAACTTCGCAGTAAAGGAACGAGACTAACTTTACTCAAAAGGGAACATGCTTACAAGCTTTTGAACATTTTAAAGCTCGGAAATCTGCCTGCCTATTATTGGGCCCGTTAGAGAACCTATCTTCCGCCCCAACATTCCTTTACTCTCTTTCGTGGGGTTCAAAATTCTTAAGACATTTCCCGTTTCTGTCCCACGAAATACCCCTTTTGAGGTCACTGTCATCCACACTTAAGGTCAAAAAAAGGGTGCATTTTCTTCGGCTTTTTGGCCTTTTCGGAAACGATAACTTTCCCTTTTGACGTTACAGACCTCATAAAACTTAATCCCCTTGGTCAACAACATTCCATTTTGACTTTACAGTGACAGTCCCCATCTCGTAAAGTTTGAACTTTCCCTGGAACTAAAATTTCCAGATGTTGAACTTTGAACCGAGGTGCTCCTTTCCCTCGTTTAAAAAGAGGGACTTGGAGTTTTCGGGAGAGACGGGTTACAGACACCGACACGGACAGTTGTCCGTAACATGGGGCCCTTTCAGAAACGATGTCTCGGTCGAATTTACCTTGGAGGATTGGTACGTAACTAACTTTGGCTCCTAATTCCCAAATCCCCATTAATTAACTTTCAAATAAATCTAAAGTATACTATAAATTTTAAGCAAGTTGATTTAAATGATGTTTAGTAAGTTTTGGAGAGCGGACCTTAAACTTAACTTTTATCGTATTTCACATTTTTATGCCTAATCTTTGACGTTTATTTGAGTTTTGAACTTTTTCTCATAATTATGTTTGATTGAAGTAATAAACGTCTAAAACATAGCAAAGAATGTGTCCAACCTCATTTTTCCTTGTTATACCTTTTCTCCCAATTGTTTATCCTACACATACGATCATGGCCTAAACATATTTGGTGCCCCTAAGGTCCAACACTATCGTCATTTTCCGCAACTTGTTACAGGCATTATGAATTCAAAGAGGGCTGCAACCGCTTGACCAAGACCAAATAGCATTCCTCCGACCCGCGAAGGCACCATTCATAGGCTTCACCTCCTCACCCCAATCGTCGTAAATAATAATCCATCCGCGGCGAAAGGGTTATCCTATGGTGTGTGTGGGAGGCAGAGCCGACCTCTGGGCGAGGGTCGAGCAGGTGAGACGGAGGGAATGTTTCCTCCGTGATCTGCGCGAAGAGCGACGTTTCGTTTAAAATAGCTTTTAACCTTCGCCTCTTTTGATAGTTTAGTTATGACTGACATTTCAGTTGAGAAAAAAATCGTCTGCTTTCAGAGGGCAAGATCGTTGAAAAAAAAAAAAAAAACGTGTTTGACAAAACCGAAATAGAATCATTCAATTGCTATGTTCTTTAGCTCATCGTCTGTGTATATTCAATTTCATCATATTTGGTACATATATTTTGGCAATTAGCAAGAGCTATTATTGGTTTACAGAATATGAGACAGAAGAAGAGCGATCGAAATGAGCTTGGGGAGGTTTTCATTCTTTTTCGATTCTTTGCATCATTTTAATAAAACTGGTTCTTTTGAGTACATAATATTGAGAATTATTAATGAGAAATTTATTACGAGACATTAAGTAAGTTCTGAGTTATATCATAAGATAAGTTCTACCACCCAAGGTTTTCAACAGTGAAGTTAGCATAGCTTGGAACACTTGGCATGCTTTTAAAAGTTTTCGCACAGTCAAAATAAATCGCTTTTCTGCCGGTCAAACGTTGCCAAAAACAACTTTCCTGAAATTGAAAATGAAGCATTAATTTTAAAACAACATAAGGCATTGAACAAGGTTAAAAGATCCTTTGATATGAAAAATTATCCACAAAATAATTAAGTGTAGCCATTAAAAAGTAAAATAAACATATTAAGCCATTAACAACCCATCAAAACTCCATTAAAAGGGAAATAAGTTAATATTTTTTGGGTTTTTTTTATTGCATAGAGTTATATAACCTTTGTAATCGTTTTAGTTTTCTTTGTTGATGATTTATTCATCAAACAAAATTAAAAAAAAAAAAAAACAGTATCCACCAATAGTAAAGCGGAAAGTTTAAACGTTTGGATTTTGGATGAGTGGATGTCTGTATAAGGTCTAAGACCAAGATCATATTTGTAGAGTGGGGAAGTGAACCTCGAAACGTTGTACTAAAATTCAATTTTGTTCTCATTTTATTTTAATTTTATGCCCATTTTTCATTTAAATTAGCTGATGCGGGGAGAACTATTTCATGCTCATTGTTAAATTTTTATTCATTTGAAAGTTTGGAATTCTCTGTACGAGAACTTAGTTCGAAGTTTCTACTTGCATTAAGAGGATGAGGGACAGTCGTCCCTCCCCCACCCCCACTGCACTTGCCGCTTTTGACAATGTAAATAAAAAAATCAAAGTAAGAAAGGACTCCAGTTTTTAGATAAACCATTTTCATTTTTTTTTTACATTATTTAGCTGGATGGGGGAAAAAATTTTAGCCCCCACAATCTGAGCTGTAGCCCAATCAGCCCACACGAAACCAACTATAACTGCGCAGAGGTCAACACACTTCTTCCCTTAGAAGTGTGCTCTAAATGGGACATGATAGAACATCTTTCACAGAAACTGCGCAAGCGTACGAAATCTTGGAGCTTTATTTCTCTCAGAATGCAAATCGTTCGATTCTGTGCCATTGGAAGATTTCTGCTTCGTTAGCGAGGAAAGGGCTTCCTGTCGACGGGAGACCCTCCTCTTCAGACCACCCACTCGAACACAGGGATTCGAAAGGAAGCGGGAATTCACGCAACTCTGGAATTCATCTTCGGTGATGAGACGGCAGACTAGGGGGAGATTGACCATTTGCTTACTTTCTAACTTTAATCCATTTCGTCAATAAGAATGCAGCAGTTCGTTTGCGGAATAGCTAGACTGGATGTAAACAAATAATTGGGCCATTTGGCTTCGTCAGTCACTCGTTTGGCTTGAACAAGGATAAATGGGTGCCTATCAGACGGCAAATGCGAATCCTGTTGGCTATTTTTTTCCCTTCTGTCCCCAAAAGTAGCACAGTGGCAAACCTTTTGGCAGCTTGTTTGTTTACTTTCAGTCTATCTCTTCCGTGAATGGGCTTTAGGAGTGTATTGGTGGTTTGTTTACTTTCTATTTCAAATCATTTTTGATGCTCCTCTATAGACCACCCGTTCGAACACAGAGAAGTGAACGGATGCTCTGGAATCATCTCCGGAAATGCGACTGCAGATTGGGGACATATTGGCGACTTGCCTACTTTCCATCTTCGATCTGTTTCGGCAATGAGTTTGCATACTATAATGATACATTGGCACTGAAAAATTTGTTTTCCTTCTTCTTGACATTGAGGTTGCAGACGAGGTGTTCATTGGCGATTTGTTCACTTTTTATCTTAAGTGTCATTCCACGTGACGAAATGGGACATTTGGAGCAGTTTTGTCAGTAGATTTTGTTCCATTAATTTAACTAAAACAAGCTATGAATTTTTTTTTTTTTTGTTGGTAGCAACAGTTAAGCTTTGTCATGAGAATGATATGGAAAACTATAAGTACATAGTTTAAAGGAAAACGATTCAAGGAAAAGCAATATAATGACTGTGACGGAACGGAGCTCATACGAGTCCCATTCCGTCACATGCATTTTTGTGCTTATAATTTAGTTATTTTCCAAAAAAACACAAATTTTTGAATTTTCTGCGTACTTCTTGTAACAAATCTTTGCTGTTGCTACCAACAAAAAAATTCCTAGCTTGTATTATTTTTATTAATGGAACAAAATCTTCTGACAAAACTGCTCCAAATGTCTGAGGACCAGGGACGTCATTTCAAGTTTTTCCAGGGGGGGGGGGCAAAGGGTCCAAACACAATGCAATTTCATCGGAAAACATTAAAAACAACGCCCACTTATATGTAAATATATTGATTTCTCAAAGACAGGGGGGGGCAATTGCCCCCCCCCCTGCCCCCACCCCCTTAATGACGGGCCTGCTGAGGACTAGGGTTACATTGGCACTGGACGATTTTTACCTTCTATCTTAAATCCTTGTCAATAGCAAGATTGTACGCTTGGGAGACAATGAGACCCTTTACGATTTGTTTACTTTGTAACTTTTATCATTTTCAATAATAAGATTAAAAACCAGGGGTGCATTGGTGATTTGTTCACTTTCTATAATAACTGTCGGCAGTTTTTAAAAACCTGTTGACATACATTACTTTTAATTTTCGCTTTTAACCGTATTTTTTCTTAACTGGACTACTCACTATACACATAGTAACAAATGTTATAAAGATGTGAGCATGTAGAAGAGGAGGGGGAGCTAAAATGTAGTTGAATATCGCCGAGTTCCTCAGAGAGATTGCAGAAGGGCCATTCCACGGAAAACGGCCATTATGTCCCGCTCGTCACGCTTCATATATCTCATTACAAATATAATATAAAAAGGTAATGAGCAAAATTTTGTTGCTTAGGAAATCACACCCGTGTATGTGATTCCTCGAGAATTTTTTTCCGCAATTACCCATTACTTTTTCATGAAATATAGGAATCGTCACGTGCGGGACAAAATGGCTCGTTTTCGTGGAATAAAGCCTATACCATTTTTTTCCCAACCGTTTAAATGATTATTTCTCAACAAACGAGATACGGTTCATCGGCATTGGAACCTCAGCCATCAAAATCTGCCATTTGTTTTGTCACTGCTAAATGAAGAGAGCAAAAAATGAGATCATTCATAAAGCCCGTTACGAGAGGTTGACTCTGCATGTCCCGCACGTGACACCTGCAATTAAATCAAATTTTAATTAACAGAAGTATGCGATAGAAATATAACTGTGTCAGAAGAGATCTTTGCATCCAATGCGAACATTAAAAACTGTATTCACTCCTGCTTAGTTAAAATATTGGGATCTGTAGTGAAATGTGTAGTGAATTCTTTGAAAATCCTTCGGCAAAATAAAATTCCTAGTGCAGTTTCGCATCGAAGAGAGCCCAGGTGTCTCCATCTGGCGGTAACTGGGCGTCAAAATTATCTGTGCCAACGCCTTAATGGTAGCACATGCAAAGACTGGATGCTTTGTCGGGGAGGGGGGGGTGGCACTAGGTCTGCAAAAGGTGTGTTATCGCTTACGCAGCCCCCATTGGAAAGAAAAAAAAAAAAGAATAAAAATAAAACGATACCATAGTAAAGGTCCGGTCCTTCAATCCTTCTTCAATTAAAAAAAAATGTCGGCGTTTTCAAATTCTGAGTCTGATCTCGTGAAGGTGGAATTGACCCAGTTCGTTTGAAAATTTGGAGAATCAAAACTGATGACACTGCAAAAAGAGAAGCCGCCCCCGGGTGGGCTCGAACCACCAACCTTTCGGTTAACAGCCGAACGCGCTAGCCGATTGCGCCACGGAGGCACGTAGGGTTGGGGAGGAAATACCATTCAAAAAGGAAAGTCATCCGCTCTGCACTTTCGCTCTATCTTTTTCCATTGAAAATAGAGACCCAGAGATATATGAGTACAACAACTTGTTGCAAAATTCTGCCCCCCCCGCCTTTTTTTTAAACAATTCTTCAAAGTTTCTTTTTTGTCAGAACGACTGGATTTGGAACGAAACTTTGTTTTTTGTTTGTTTTGTAGTAATAATTCGTTTAGTTTGATTGAAATTTCAAAACAATTTCTTCTTTTCCAGTAAAATTAATGGAAACTGTTTTGCAACACCTGTTTTCGTGTCAAAAAATGTCTTCGATTTCTGTATCTTATTTCTTTTGTTTTCTTTCTTTTTGTTTTCCTCTCGTTTCTTTTCTTTCTTTTTGTTTTCCCCTCTTTTCTTTCCTTTTTCTTTTCGCTCTGTTTTCAACAATTATCTGCATTCGTAAATGGAGTCGAAATGGATAGAGGTCTGTTTCAAAAATAACGGGATAAGAGAAATTCTATAAAGATACTGTAAAAATGACCCTTCGGAAAATAAGTGGGCCTTCAAGAGGAGGAGTATTATTTAAACAGTCAAATGTTGTTTCTTCTAGTGAGTCATTACTGATATTTCCACGAAGACGTTTGAGTTTATTTTTTTGCATCATCTCTACCATGAAATCTGAATGAAAGCAAAAAAAATATTTCCTACTATCTCTCTGATTATCCCCCCGCCACCTGCCTCAGCGTGGGACACCTCTCCTGCTCCATATTGTGGGATAGTAGTTTTTATTGCTTTTCTCACAATAATTGCAGGAAGAGGAGCTAAAAATGCGTAAAAAATAATATCGCCTGCTTCTCCTCCCCCGTACAAATACAGGATGCTAAACTGCATTGTTAAACCAGTGCCGGAAGCTTCTTATTGAAACTTTCTTTTTTTTTTTTTCGTGCATTTTTTGCAGTCAATAAAAACTATTTCTTCACTTGAGAGTTGTATCTCAACTGACAGAAAGGTAAAGGGAAAAAAAACTTTAATTCGTTTCTGACAATCAAAAGTTTTTGCAATCAAGAATATCAATACGACACTGCAAAAAATTGAATGTTTTAATGCAGCTAATTTTATAGTAATAAACTGTAAAATCGCTAGTTTTACGGTAATAAACTGTAAAAATGCCAGTTTTACAGTTTATTACTGTAAAACCTCTGCTTCTAATAATATAATATAAAAGCAAGTGTATTTTTTGCAGTGTGATTTGCGCTGTTAAATTTTAAAAAAGCAAAAAAAAAATTTACATTTTTGTCTTTTGACTTGAGTTTGGGTTTCTTTTGTCGCCAAATGTTTTTCTACCAAAGCGCGAGAAAAAATGTATCATGAATTAAAATAAATAAATAACAGCACTGTGCATGAGCTGCAGTCAAGTGAGGAAAATAAGCAATTTATAATTGAGTCGTTTAGACAGACTTCTATTCAATTTCTCCAAAATCCATAGTTTTCGTGGGCGGAACTATGGATCTAAATGGGTTTTGACTTAAAACCTTCTCCTTATATTCACTTTTTGTCGAGATCTGGTGGTTTTTGATCTATTGCGTTTAAGCAAGAGTAAAAGAGCTTTTAAACTTACATATTTTCAAAATAAAATCATTTTTCATTTCAAGTGGACTTGAAGGATTCTGATCCTATAATCGACTCAATTGCTCAGTGAAAAAAAAAAAACTCGCAGTTGAACCTCTGTTAATCGAATGGATTGAGTGGACCTCCTTCGGAAGATCGAAAATTACGAATGAAAGATTGGCCGTAAGAGGACTAACTCGGCAAGAGCTTTTATTCAACTCCTTGACTAGATTAAAATATAAGTCACAAAAAAAGGAGCTGGAATAAGCATTGGATTCATTTAAAGTCCTTTAATTTAAAAAAATACATGATCCGAATGAAAACAGAAAAACGCTGCAAAGTTACAACTCTGCAAAAAAAAAAAAAAAATGTTGTTTTTACAGTTTAATACGGCTAATTTTATGGTAATAAACTGCTAAAATTGCTAGTTTTGCAGTATTAAACTGTAAAATTGCTAATTTTCAGGTTATTAGTGTGCATTTTACAGTTTCAAAGTGGAACCTCTGTTTACAGTATTATACTGCAAGAACAACAGTTCATTTTTGCAGTGTAGAATTAAAACTAAAATGTAATTGCTAAAATTCTTAAAGACTCGATGATATTCGTCGAAATGCTAAAGCTTTTAAATAAAATTATCATAACAAAAGCATGACTGATTTGTGGAATGTATCCAGTTACGAAATACAAGTGATACCAGGTTCATAAACTTTTTATTTTTTTATTTCTTGTAAAATGATGATAAAACCACAGCTGAACAAGTCTCTCTAAAATTAATTACATCTTTAATTTTAAATTAAAAAATTAAAAGAAAGGCCTCAATGACTAAAACACTTTTCTTTCAATGCCCACTTACTTAGCAGTACTCAGAATTAATAAAAATAACTCGTCCAGAGTACAAATTACATGGACTTAATTACTTAGAATAAGCTTCACACCGCGCATCTGTACGCGTGATATACAGTACAAATATACTTTTATACGGATGACAGAGCTCTTGCGCTTTTTCAAAAACTAGTACTATTGGAAATCGTGCCGGCAATGTACGAATAGAACACTTCAGACCTCAAAATACATTTAAACAGAACAGAACTACAGTGAACTCTCACTTATGCGCCTTCCCAAGAGACCGACAGAAAAAGACGCATAAGTGAGAGAGACGTATAAGTGAACAAGCCAATGAGAGGTTCCAATGAGAGAATGAATAAGAATGTTTCTATAGACAAGGGACATGTTACTACTGTTTGGCAATTACTGTAACGTAACTAAAATGATAAAGAGAAAACAAAAATTGCAGCACACCTAGTTACAAACTGTTCCCTTTAAAACGATCCATAATAGGTAATTTTCCCTCTCCGAACTCTAGTTCATGCGGAAAAAACGCCTTCCGTGAGCAATAAAGGCGAACGATTGAAGAGGAAAGTGAAGAAAAATGCTTATTTTTTAAGGAAAAAATTTTTCTTTTTACATTTTTGGGAAAATTCGGCGCATAAGTGAAATATTTATCTTTAGAGCAACGCATAAACGAATGATACTATCATTATTTTGCTATGGAGTGTTCTGGGACCATCAAAAATCGTCGTTTAAGTGAAAAAGGTGCATAAATGGTGGCGGCGTATAAGTGAGAATTCACTGTATTTAAGTCTTACTTTTGAGGTCGTAGGAATTAAAAATATTCGCTATGAATATAAAGGTTTTTACATTTTGTATAACCTACGAATACAAAATCTGCAGTCGAGTCTCGACAACTTGTGGTCCCAAGGGACCGGCTGAAATTGCTTCAAGGTATTGGTAGTTCTGGTAATAGGAAGTGACCACAGGCTTCTCAAGAGTCTAAAGACTCAATAAACACTTCGAGATGAAGGAATATTCGAGTTAGAAGGCTTCGAGTTAGCGAGACTCGATTGTGTACCGACCTGATAATGGTTAATAGTGACGTATCCAGGAATTGATTTTGGGGGGTGCACATCGAACATCGACACTGTGATGAGAAAGGAAAAAAATCAAGAAATATGGTGAAACTTTAAAAACGCAGTATTTCGATTTAATTTTTTCTATTGAAACGTTGCTCAAAGATTGTTTTTTTTTTTTTTTCTTTTTTTTTTTTTTCACAAAAATGAATATTATGCAAGAACAATAAGGCGCGGGTACATCGCTCATCTTCCTCTTACATTTCCACAATTACAGAATAACAATTAGTTTTGCTTCTTATTGTCGAAAACAGAAAAATAATATGACAATATTTCAGTGTCCATAAAGTATTTTTCATTGAAAAAACCTGAAGCATATTTACACGAAGGTTACATGTTTTTTCAAAATTCGGTGCCACCATTTTTTATAGTCTTACAAAATCTTGGGGGGTGCATTGGTTCCTTGGCACCCCCCTGGATACGCCACTGATGGTTAATAAGTTTGAACATGGAGTAGTTCGTTAATATACAAGTTTCTAAATATTATTTTACCTGAATGTATATTATAAATATAAAATATGACCTTTTTTTAGTAAACGGAAACGTTATCCCACTATTTTTTCCCGTTTTTCTTTTCCTTCTTTTTTTTATAATTATAATGAAATTTACTGTTGGATTAAAGGAGCTGATTGTATTTTAAAAAAATGCTGTTTTCAATTCGAATCGTTCCCAATTTCACTTCATTCACTTAAACATAGCATACAAGGGTTGATATGAGCAGAAATTCTTATATTCACTGGTGTTGTGACGTTTTTAACTTTTTAATAAACCTTTCTATGGAGCAACATTTTTGAACTGTTCTTTTTCTATAAAACTGTATTTCTGTAATGCAAGCCCCCCCCCCCTTCCTTCTTTATGTCACTGCGTCTTCCTAATACGTGTTTCTTTCAACTTTTCTTTGTTCTGAGAAACGGTCTTTTCGTAATACAAGTTTACTTATTTATTAATTTTCCTTCACTATGGAACTGCTTTTTTGTGATGCAAGTTTCTTTATGTTTTTTTTTTTTTTTTTTTTTTTTTTTTTTTTTTTTTTTTTTGTGGAACTGCCTTTTTGTAATGCTCAAGTTTTTTTGTTCTGTAGAACTGTATTCTCTTTTTCTATGGAGCTGTATTTTTCTGATGCGAGTTTTGCTGCTTCCCTTTTTCTATGCCGAGTTTTCATGTTGTTCACCCGTTTCGCCTCCAAAAGACGTCTGCGCATCAGCTAAATACGTCATCTCCACCTCATCCACGTAATGCACACCACTGATGAAATTTCGCCCTCCTTCTTCTTCAGTGCTTCCTTTTCCCACATCCTCACCATACAGAGCTCTGTTAGGGAAATTGCCGCTAGCAGGAAATATACCTCCACTGTCCACTCTACCAGCTCCTGGATCCGCTGACGGATATCTTCTCTGCTTGGGACCTTTTAACCTAGTACCGAAGGGGAAAGGCGTACTATTGTAATGGTCCTTCGGGCGGTAGAACTGGTCACAGTAATAGCAGCGGCACGTGTTCGTCTCAAATTCGAAAGAGAAGTTGAAGCAGTCCTCAGAGAAACCGACCCCCGGAACAAAGTCGTAGTTTGCTCCGTTCCACGCAGCGGAACTGGACGGCTCGAAAAACCTCCAGTACACCAGGGGTTGGATCTGTTCCGTGTCCAGTCCTGGTGTGTACTGCGCTCTGTTCGATGCGTCCATCTGGGAGAGGGCGCTGTTGTGGACCTCGAATCTCGGCGCCTGGCTGCCCGCGACTTCTTGCTGGTAGACATTCGGAAGGATGGTGTCGACCGACAGCGGGGAGGAAGTGTAGAAATCCGGCGCTGAAAGATAATCCAAACCAGTTGGGGAATCAGAAAATCCTGGAACGCTGTAATCTGGGTTGTATGAATGCCATGGTGTCGGAGGGTACACGAAACTCCAAGGTTCATTTCTCTTTCGTTGGTTCACTCCTGCATTCCACCATCTTTTGTCGATGAATCTTTGTCCGCCTTTCTCACCAGATTTTGTTCCACCAGTTCTCTTTTCGGGCTCCCTCGCACGAGCAGGCGACCGTTTTCTGGCGGGAGACTTGGTGTCGAGTGAGTCCTTCGGGGGAGCGACGTGGGAATGTTTGCTCTGTAGAGCGCACTGCTTCAGGACGCCGAGGGACAGGTGGGAGAATTTGCAGTTCTGTCCAAAGGGACACCTGTTGAATAAGACCTATAGTGAAATTACTATCATAATATGTTGTAGGAAAGTGTAGGGAATAAAAATAGACAAATAATTCAAAGAATGAAGTATGAAAAACAAAAGATTCTCACACTTGGTACAAAGTTTTTTCAAAGGATTAATTTTCCTGTTTTGAACAAATGTACACATATAGGCAATATTGAAACATTTTTCATGTGTCGATTAGAAAAGTGCTTTTTGACAACCTCTCATTTTCATAGAATGAAAAATTTTAATTCAATGGCTGTTAATAATTGATAAATAAATTTAAATGAAAAGCATTCTTAAATTAGAGTGCTCACCACATTCTACCCTAAATCTTTTTTTTTTTTTTTTTAATTTTCATGTCTAGTTAGCAGAAATAACGATGTGTCAGTTGTGCTACCTCTGTTGATGTAATTTTATTAACAACTAGCGGTACCCGCACGGCTTTGCCCGTGGTATAAAATGAAAAGTTCATTTGTAAAATAATTGATATAGCAGAAAAAAACACTATTTTAGTTATAATTCAACTATAATTCCTTCAAAGTATGATATAAAAATCTGGTATGGACCCCACACTACTTCCTTTTACGTGTAAATTTCTTAGTAGATGCCTTAAGTGTTAAAATAGTGCTTGGAGTGAGCAAGATTACAGTTCAAGCATTTACATCCCTAGTTTGCCACGAAAAAATGCAAAAAAATGTTTTACAATGATTAATCTACTAAATATCACCGATTTTAACATCATCCAGTGGATTTTTCGGAAAATGTCGCCAATAGCGCCAAATTGAACCCAAATCAGGAAAAAAAAAAAAAAATCGCCACATTTGTCACCAACTTGGCGTCAAACACTTGGTCGCGCCAATTCATATCACTTTTGTCTGCATTGAAATTAACACTGATTTACCCCATAAAAGGAGTAAAACACCCCTTGGGGACATTCGAATGCAACAGAACCAACTCACAGAAACCAACAGACATCTTACCAAAGTTTAAAAGAAGAAGAAAGTTTTCTTATCAATTTTCAAAAACAAAATAACACATTTTCCGAAATGACACGCTTTAGAAAGAACGTTGAAATATCGCAATTTATACGATATTATTGAAGGTTCTTGGCGCTATTTAAAAAGTCGCCAATTTAGTAGCTAATTTGGGATACCTTGGATAATTCTGAACCCCTATCCCTTCCATAAATAAAGAAACTTACATATTATCACTTTTGTGAAAGAGAAATTGTCGCCAAATGTTGAGGTATTCTCTATGAAGCTGATTACTTTTTTGGCAATCTGAAATCAATTTGAATATTATATTTGGCGCTAAAAGTACACCATTCCGTAAGGCGTTAAAATAATTTCCAATATTGCAGTATATCATAGCAAATAGTATGGACATGAAAACGAACTATTGATTGGATGTTTGGCGAGAAAATATAGTAACATACTTTGATTGAAAACAGCAATAGATAAAGAACAAAATAGTGTTCGCCTGGAAAATAATGCATGACATCTAAGCGTCTACAAATCTAAAGGAGTTCCGAAATATGAAACTGAATCTCATTTGTTTTAAAAAAAAGATTAATCTGTTAATCAAATCTTTTTTATCCTTTGTACTTCAGACAGTTATTGGGAAAACTTCCATTATTGAGGGCTCTTGGCGCGATTTAAAAGATCGACAAATTTACGGTAGCAAGCAATTCCAACTATCTGCCAGAGAGTTGAGTTGATACACTAAATACTCGATTGGATTGATGAAAGCCTTCGAAAATGGCTTTTTAAATTGAAATTACAAAGACAGAATCAGGTCTAAAATTGAAATAAAAAAATAACTACCCATCGGATTTTGTTGAAACTGGTCTCTAAACCTTCCCAGTACCAAAAGGAACAAACGGTGAAACTTTCAGCCAAATCTCCCGGGTAGTTTCTGAGATCTTAGGGAACACACACACATACACATATACACATTTACCAACATTCATTTTTATATATATAGATAACATGAGAATATGTTCATAGAACCCAGTGGGGGTTAGAAAAGAGCGGTCGTTAGTCGCATTTTAAGACCATTTCGATTCGACGCCCAGATTTCCAACGCTAGGCGCCAAATTTGACGCCTAAAATTTTGGATTGCTTTGAACATTTTTCTCCCCTAAGGCCTGAGGTAAATCCGAGTGGTTAAGTTTACAGAAAGTTTAAAATGCAATCACAAATTTGTTTTTTAAAACTCATTTCCTTCTGTATATTTTACGAATCTTTTTTAAAATAATCTGTCGGCATTATGGAAAATTTCTATTTTTTAAAACCTTTCTTTATCTTTATATTTAAACACATATACATTTGAGTCCTTAAAAATGTTAAAGTTCATTTTGACGCCTAAAAACTTGTAACAGGTGCCAACTTGACGAATAGATTTAAATTCTTATTTCTAAGACACATAGAACCTGAATGAAACTTTGAAATAAGTTTATAAAACATATCAACGCACGAAAAATATACTGACCTGTTGTCCAAGAAGAGGCGACACACGTCGTCCGGCACCCGGTACTTCCCCTTCAAGTGCGGCAAGAGGCAGTCGCTTCCTTTGGCGCAGCAGTCGACGGCGTAATACCGACAAACCGTCCGGTCCATGTCGATCCCGGCTTCGGACATTTTGAGAAACAGCTGACAGACTTGCGACAATTCTCCGTATGCTTTCTGATGTGATGAGTATACGAATGCGACAAAGCATTGACGAAGTAATGGGTTTATCGCTGTTGGCCTAGTAGACTAGGATTGCAATGCAGTCTGAAACTGCATTGCAACCCTAGTCATCGCCGCCATGTTTGGTCAAAGTTGCAGAGAAGCAACTAATTTAGCAATACCACATAATTTTGTCTTTTAAAGTTAACATTGCACAAAACACAGTTCATAAGTTTTTCTTTTATACGTTTTTATCATTTATGCTTTTTTCCAGTTGGTTCCAACAGAATTCAATACATATTAACGTATACCTATTATATGTTTTTTTGTCATTTGTACGTTTTTCCATTCAGTCCCTTGAAAAACGTATAAACGATGATTAACATTTGCAATGAAAAATGGAACAATCTGTCGAATAAACGCATCAAGTATTATTTTTAAAAATACACATCAAAATGAAAAATCCTTCTGCGAGCAAAATCAAGGGCTTATCATTGAAACGAAAAACAGAAGCCAGCCAAAATAACATATAAAGTCACCGAAAAACAATGAAAATTTCACTAAAATATAAAACAAACCAGCAACAAGGTTAGCCAAGGTTAAACCAGCAATAATAGCCGCATTGAAATGTAAAGTAACCGGCTACCCACGTGTGCCAATGCGTTAAGGAATTTTAAAACAGCCATTAAAATAATTTGTCAATAATTGTGTAATTCACAACACGTTAAAAGTTGCATCGAAACGTAAATAAACCGCTGGCTAAACTAAAAATTATTTTTACCGCAAATAAAATGAAAAGTAACCGGTCAAAAAAAAAAAAAAAAAACATTAAATAACGGTAGTAGCTTCATTAAAACGTAAAAAAATATGCCAAATTAAACATATCATCACAAAACGTTAAAAATTCTATTAAAATGAAAAATAATATGCAAATTAAAATGGAAACGATAAAAAATGCGATTAAAGTATAAAGTAATCGGCGAAACAAATATACCAAGTAATTAAAACACTTCAAAAGTTCCATTAAAATGTAAAATAATATAACACACTATTCATAAAGATTAATTGTCTAAAATCATAAAAAATTATGCCACAAAAATATACCAATCCATACGGCAAAAGGCTAAAAACAGCATACAAATATGCGCAATAAATATATTATTGAAAGACAGCAAAAGTTTCAGTAACGTTTATTAATAAACGCGGGGTAAATATTGTTCCAATTAAATTGTAAGAGATTAAATTCCCTTCTAAAATGTAAAGTAATCGGTTTAATAAATACACCAATCATTAAAAAACAACCGTAAAAGTTCCCTTAAAGCGTAAAATTTTCCACCAATACACTATTCCCATTTGATTTTAAGACATTAAAGGTCAGATTAAAATGTAAAGTAATCCGTATAACAATTATAAAAAAGAACAAATTTAAAAGTTCCTTCAAAGTGCAAGATATTCGACCAATATTAACAATTCCATTGCAATGCAAAACGTTGAGCAAACATGGCGGCGGTTCGAATCAGAATTTTCTCTCTCTGCGAAGGTCGCCAAAGCGCCAAACGTGTGCCTCGATTTGGCACTCTTACCTGGAGCAATAAATTCGCGTTATTTATGACGCATGTTCCGAGTACGTTATCGAAATCGAAAAAGCGATTTTACTTGTGTAGTGATCGTTATGAAGTGGAATTTAGCTGCAATCATTGCGAAATATTTGACAAAATGAAACCGAAACGAATTCATTAATCATATTCTTGATTCTACGCGAAACCATAATGCGTCGTCTTTGAATGATGAAATCAATCGAAGGTCCTCAGTTTGTGGGAAAATGATGCCACCATTGTGTCATTTAAGAGCAATGAAATCCGAAGGATTTCGAAATTATCAAAGAAACTTTGGCAGATTCTCGTTGAAATTTTCCCCCCTAATATTTGATGATTAATCCAATTAAATATTCATCTTTCGTCGTACATTTTTCTTTGCCATAAGTTATTGAGGTCAGGTCCGTCAATTTGAGTTTTTCCTGGAGTGGGAAGGAGGGAGCACTCAATGCAAATTGTGGCGGCAAACAACAAAAACCCTTCTCACTTATACGTAATAACATTTATTTTTTTAAGCCAGGGGACGGAGCAATCGACCTTCCTGAAAATCTGTAGCTATTTTCAAAGGACCCCTTATAAGTAAGCACTATAGGAAAGTATCACAAATAATACAGATATTGTTGCTTCCTATGGTTACTGTGCTGCACAAAGGTATTTATTCATTTTTGAACACCTACACTTTATTTGACTGTTGATTTGATGTTGATTTGGGATATTTCCAATCTCCAAATGTGCATGTGTCTTTCACGTCCGCTGCTAATTTGAACGGCACAACTAGTAAAAAAATAAACCGAGAAAGATTTTTCGCGCTGTTCCACAAAGTGTCCTTATATTTTGAGAAATTAAATAAAACAATTTTAACTATTTGAAATTAAAAACAAAGATGTTCGCTGCTTTTTTTGAAGGGTGAAAAGAGAGTGCTTCGCCTTTACTGAATTAAGTAATCAATTCCTTATGTATTTTAATCACTCTTTCAGTTTCTTGAAGCAGAAACTGAAATTTTTTACTGAAAAAAGATTTGACAGACTTATACGAAACATAAACTGTTTTTTTTTTGCATTTCTCTGTTTTGTAACTTTTGCATTGCAAAAAACAAACTGTTGCTTTTGGAGTAAAACACTGCACACCGAGGTTCCAGTTTAAAACTCTAAAATGCTCAGTAATAAACTGTAAAACGCTCTGTAATAAACTGCAAAATTAGCAATTTTACAGCTTATTATACAGTGAACTCTCACTTATGCGCCGGCCCAAGGGACCAACAGAAAAAGGCGTATAAGTGAGGGCCCTGCTCCACATTAACGTAAAGCAGAAAAATAAAGCAGAAGCGTAAAATGGAGCAAATAGCGTTCCTATGGAAAGTACCCGGATTTTCGGTTTCTGCCTTCAGTTTCGGTCGCGTTTTACGCTGATGTGGAGCAGGGCCCTTAGAGAGACGCATAAATGAACAAGCCTATTTAAAAGTCTAAAATGCAACGCAAGTTCTAATGAGAGCATGAATAAGATTGTTTCTCTATAGAAAATGGTCATATTACTACGGTTTGGCAATTACTGTAATGTAACTACAATGATGAAGAGAAAACAAAAACTGTAGCATACCTTATTACAAACTGTTCCCTTTAAAACGATCCATAATAGATAATTATCCCTCTCCGAACTCTAGTTCATGCGGAAAAAATGCCTTCCGTAAGCAATAAAAGCGAAACATTAAAGAAGAAAGTGAAGAAACATGCTCATTTTTTAGGAAAATGAGTTTAATTGTTTTCATTTTACGAAAAATTCGGCGCATAAGTGAAATATTTATATTTAGAGCGACGCATCAACGAATGAAATTATCATTACTGTCTAACATTTTTTCGCGAAACCTCCACCGCATCTGAGCACGCGCCAAGTCTCTTCTAACTTTCTCGAAATAGGTGGAAATGTAACGAGGAAGTAGCAAACGAACAAAAACTAAAGGCGTCGGGAAGTGCGCGTCCTAAACCTATCTCCCCTTTTTCAAATGGAAGCGTTCTTGGCTGCCAGGCGCACAATACGCAAACAGACAGTATTTTAGTATGAAATGTTCCGGGACCACTGAAAATCGTCGTATAAGTGAAAAAGGCGCATAAATGAGGCGGTGTTTAAGTGAGAGTTCACTGTACTATAAAATTCGTTTTATTGTACTGGAAAACAACATTTTATTTTTCGCAGTGCATGAACAAATAGTACAAAAAATAAATTTCTGAAAGTGGTTTTGAGGTCGCATTCGTTTATGATCGCAAAGATCGAGTTTATGACATGCGATGCACTTATTAAAGACTTGATAAACCTCTCCGTGGTATATCACACTGTGTGGACTGGAGATAAGTTCAAGAGGGGCAGAGGAGAGGGGGGGGGAGAGGAGCGGCGGCTCGTCTGAAGTGTCACTGATTAAAAAGAAAGGGAGACCACACACGCTTACGTGTTTTGACGTTGGCGCTTCAAGAAGTCGCGTTGTTTATTGGAAGTGGAAGTGGAAGTGCAAAGGTTAATCAAGTGGGCCGGCCTCTTTGCGCCCGGGTTAGAAGAGGGAAGAAGCGAGCATTAAAGGGGTAGGGCCATTCCACGGAAGACGATCATTTTGTCCCCCACGTGACGCTTCCTATAGTTCTTTCAAAATAATAATGTAAGAGAACGCTGAACAAAAAGTTGATGCTTAGGAATTTACACCCGTTTGTGTGATTCCTTAAGAAAAAACTTCACCATTGCCTATTACTTTTTGATTAAAGATATGAGCCGTCACGTGCGGGACAACATGTTTACTTTTCGTGGAGTGACCCTATACCTCATTTTTTTAGCGGTTTAAACTATTATTTCTCAACAAATGAGATGTATTTCATTGACATTGGAACTTCAGCCATCAAAATCTACAAAGTTTTGTCATTTCTAAATGAATAGGGCAAAAAATTAACTAAATCGTAAATCCCGTTACGAGAGGTTGACTTTGGATGTAACTCATATGACGTATGCAAATAAATCAACTTTTAATGAACAAAAATATTCGATAAAATGACAACTGTGCCAGGAGTATCTTTGCATCCAATGGAAACATTAAAAAGTGTGTTCACTTCTGTTCAGTTAAAATATTAGGATCTGTAACAGAATGTTGATGAATTATTGAGTCTGATTTGTCCCACACGTGACGGTGGTCAATGGCCCCTATGTTTCAGAATTATAAAGAAACCACAGCAGACATTCTTAGTATGCATATTTATTGCGTACCTTTTTACAAAACAACAAACATTTACAGCTGAGATCATTAAAACGTTTGACAATGTATTCACTTTAATAACTCAACAAGACTCGTCTAAAAATGCCATTAAAAATGCGATTTTAGAAGCTTTTTTTCTTAATAATTATATACAATAGCAGATCACAATTTTCACATGAGATCACGGCAGTGTTCAATCTGTACATTATTATAAATAAGAATTATATTATTAATCTTGTGAATTTGACATGGAAAAATCATGCATTATATTATTAGGCTTTGCAGATGGTATTATTATTACAATGAATACTTTGTAGAACAAGTTTTCATTATTAGTTAATTCATATAGGGTAGATTAGGGGACAATTTATAATAGTGTGACCTTGTTTGCACGTCACAATTCAAAACATATACTTCGTAAATAGAAAGACGATTTTATAAACAGTAGAAATACAGGTATTAGTAGGACAGCAGAGAATCCATGTGCTATGCACTTGTTGACAGCTAATGTACCTGCAGTGAAGTTATGTGAATAAAGCTCAATTTCTCCGATACGGAACTCTTGTTTCTGCTCATAAAGTACACTAATCAGGGAAGGAAGAGAGACAGTATCGACTTCACGTGGTAAACAAACAAAACGGGGTCAGAGAACGAGTTCGGTTGATTACACAGTTCGGTTGGTTGGATGTCGGATCATTGGCACTCTACTGCAATTATTTACACAGAAGAACAGCACAGTGTAAGAACGCTTTTCCACTAAACGACACGATGACGGCGAAAATCGGTCGGTAAAACTACAACGATAAGAAAAGCTTCCGTGTCGCCATTTGCTTTGCTTTTCCAATCAACCGATATCCTTTCGAATGCCATCGCTCTCTTTCAAAAAAGGAAAAGATGAGTGAATGTCGTAACGATACTAGAGGAAAGACGGGTGCTATCGGACAAGAACGGTCCGATAAATGAGATCGCTCGAGCGGAGACGATACAAATCGTCCTCGAATCGGGAGGTGGAAAAGAACATGGCTTCCAGTATCGGGTAACAACAACCGTGTGCGATCTATCGCTGTCGCGTCGTCAAGTGGAAAAGCGCTCTTAGGCCGCAACAAAACGTGCTGAATGAAGACATTCATGGTCGATTATTCGATGAGATTCTATCACAGCTAGAGCAGGCACTCGCTCGCCCCCGTCCTCAGGGCTTTCCGCCGCACCTTCTTCCACTCCGCGAGTCTCGGCACGCAGTACAGGTTCGGGTATCCCAGCACCCAGTCGCCGAAGAACACGTACTCCCCGCTCCCCGCCTTCGTGCCGCACTGCAGGGGCCTGTGCAGCACCACGTTCTTTTTCGAGTCCTCTGTGAGGTTGGCAGAAAGGTGGTCAGAGGAACTGGAGAGGAACTTCCCCTGCTCGTTGGCTCTGTGGACGCGCGAGACACGCACAGTCAGCTCCGTGGTCTGCAGGGGCTTGTTGTGGAATAAACCGGCAACTGCACCTTGGATCACTGCAAATGGATAAAGTAACGTGATTACACATTTTTATAATAAATAACTACAATGAATTCAGATAAGTGTCGTATAAATTAGATTGATTAAATACGTAGCAAAATGCTTTTCGGGAGGACGTAGAAAAGAAGGTTGGGTAGTCCGCCAAGTGAAAGAACACTTCTAGTAAATGTCCTCATATTTTTCATGAAAAAATAAGGTTTTGAAAAATTTTTCTTAGATGAATCAGCAGAAGTCATTTCCTTCTACACATTTACAGAAAGAGGATGCTTGTGTCCACTGGTAGGGGTGTCCATTCACTGGGTATGAACATTTAGAGAGAAAAGCACGTGTTAAAGTATATACAACGTGTTATTCTAACATGTATGAAAATTCCTTATTCCTATCTATCAGCATTTCCGAGAAAAAGGTCCATAAAGCTGGTGAATTTAACGTGGCGGAGATAGGGCTTACCCGGTGCACTTAAGTGACTTATAACTATTTCATGAAATATTTTTCATAACATCATTCACTTTGTTGCTCAAAATTGAAGTTTCCACAAAATGTACTATGACATGGAAGGCAGGTAACTACATAGTGTGCTAGGAAACACTTTTTTTTTATTGGAGGTTGATTAGTGATACTTATTTACTTATTGAACCATTACCAAGCCGGCCACCTTGTCTAGTGGTCAGAGGAGTCTGACCAAGATGCGGCGGCCCCGGGTTCGAATCCCGACTCAGGCATGGATGCACTTTCACTCTCTCCTGTCCTCGTCCCTCCTCTGTGTGAATGAGTGTGTTGTGAATGGCTGCCTGTGATCTACAGGGCCGTGGTGGTCCGATCGGTAAGGCATCGGACTCGTGTCCGGAGGGACCCGGGTTCTATCCCAGCCGATCAAAAGATCCACCGTCTTGATTAATGGTGGCTGGGAGGCGTTAAAAATGTCGTGGTCACAAAGTCTTCCAAGTGAAACGATACCTCTGGGGGTGCTGGGCCTAGGGTTTGCTCGACCCTTGGTTCTGGTTCAAAATTATGAACAGAGCACTCTTCAGGGCCCTATCTCGGTTAAACCACGAAGCTGTGGTAGGTACGGGGGACCCTGGAGTGTGAAATGAAATGTCTGTGCCCTATAGACGGATCTTATGGCATGTGTGTTGAGCTAAATCGGACTTCCACCTTAATGGCGCTCGTAAACACGGAAGCCGTACAAATTCCGCCTTAAATCGGGCAGATGCGTCTACTCGGGCTCTTGTACCCGAGTGGTTTCAGAAGCAACCATTACCAAGATTTCATCAAAATTTTGTGTTACACAAGAGCGATAACTTTTGAGAAAAAACACAACGAGAACTACACAACGAGAACAGTGAAGCACAATTTATTTGATCTGAAACGAGGTATGAATGAAAAGGCCTTTCGTTGAAAATTTAATGTTCAGTTTTGGTGTTTTCACAATTTCAGTCCAATCAATACTGTAACGAGTCCGTAGCACCTTCAACTTTCTTAAATGATCATTCCACTCTTGAGGAAGTAACTATCAATTTATTTACAAGTATGTACACTTATTTACAATAGGAGCAGGAAACAATTGCTAAACATCCAGCAATTAGGTAGCAAACAGTACACTGTACTCTCAACAGTAACTCAGCACCACGCATCTAACGTGAACAGTAATTAAGAAATTACAAAAGCAAAACAAACATTCGCCCGAGCGAATAAAACGAGTCTGCCAGACATCAAATCTGAGAAAAACTAACTGTATTCAAGGCAGTTGGACAGCTATTTATACTCGGAAGGAAATTTCTACAACATTCTAGCAAAATCCGGAGTGTTCGATTCATTCACAAGCTTAAATAATATATTCAAGAAAATTCTAGTGATAAAAAGAAAAACCCACGGTATTACAACTCAGCGCGAAAATGTCTTCATGCTTATTAAATGTAGGGCAAGTGTAAAAACTACATAACTTTACGGGGCCGGTATACCAATGGTAAAAGTGATATCTTCAGATACTTTTGCAATATATCGCCAGATAAAACCAAAACTAGTGAAATGGTGCAAGGCAGGAAAAACAACAACTATTTACAAGATTTGTAACAATACCATTTGAAACAAATCTTGATTTTGTGGTTCTTCAAGATAATATTAATGCTTCACGACATTTTTGAAGATTAAAAACCATAGTAAACGTGGAAATGCACTTCTAATAAGTTGTTAAGTTGTTCCTGTTCTTTTCAAATTCATTTATTTATTTTTTGTCACCACAGCTGGAAGTAGAAAGTAGAACATCAAATGCTTCATAAACTTGACTTTTGTCTATTTTCCGCTTATGTCAAATCATATAAATCTTCAATACCATTTTGCAACAAAACAGCGGTATAAAAACGATCATGTTTAAAGGAACGAGACAGGAATTGTATGATCAGTCAAAATAATTCAGTAAATCTACTAAATTAGACTTTTTACAGCCTCTTTCAGAATTGGGGAAGAAATGCATAGAAAAAGAAGCCATGGCAGAAAATGTGAATCTGGATGGAAAACGTCGTATAAAAATTCTATTATTACAGTGACTGAAATAAATTGTACAGGCCCGGATCTGCGTACCAGCAGACCCCG
>JAXGGA010009040.1:0-53495 GCA_038373865.1 Uloborus plumipes
AAAGTAAAGGCGTGAAGCGTCTGTTAACGAGCCGCCTTGGCGGGGAGTAGTTTCTTGAAAATTTCTTCACCACTTTCAAGGCACGAAGTGCCCGTGCAACGCCGGGCCACGTGCGTTGTATGTCTTGAAATCGAATGAACATTAAATTATATCAAATAATATAACTTAAGCATGAGGTAAAAGTTAGAGAGGGGGCACGTTATCCATCAACATGCCGCAGGAAGCTAATCTAGCTGCCCTGGCAGCTAGTCTACTTATATTAAAAACTGAGTATCTTTCTTTCTAACTATCTTTCTTTCTGTGTCACGCTTCTTTCTCCTGAACGCCAATGAACTGAAAGTCGAACCAGGTACCGATAGATAGGTAATTTTCCAGGCTTCATTAGTTTCAATTTATATAACTATACGATTTTAATGAGCGAAGATATCAATTAATAAGTAGTCAAATTTAAAGCGATTAAGCCTAATAAATGATTAAATATGAAATCCATTGTTGAAACGTGGTTGCTATGAAACAGTGATAACAACGATAATGAGAATTTTGAATAAAGGCTTAATTAAATCAAACACGAAACTCATAAGCGGGCCACTTACATAGCATTTTTATCGCTAGCTACTTGTAATGTTTTGAAACATTCATTTGTTGAAAAGCCATTTACTTATATTAAAAACTGAGTATCTAAGGCAGGGATTCAAGTGAAACAGGCTATCGCAAACTGCAATCGCTACTGGAAATGAATTACATTAGAACGTTTCTTGATACTGGAAATGAATTACATTAGAACGTTCATCGTGACATTTGCCTATGAAAAACGAGCTAGATAAAACGTCACAGCCTACTTGGCGAATAAGAGGAGATGGCCGACTGCTTGTGAGCTCTTATTGGCTCCGCTCGTAGTGACGTCAGTGCCAAATTACGCTGATGATAATGTAATTCACTTCCAGTAGCGATTGCATTCGAAGCGATCGCAGTACTGTTTCACTTGAATCCCTGCCTATGTCTGCTTTTTTCCTTTGAGCGAGCTGAACTTACTGAAACTTTCCTCACCATCTTGAAGACGCGAAGCATCTCAATAATTCGAATGATTTTTTTATATAGGAAAAAAGTAAAGGCGTGAAGCGCCTGTTAGCGAGCCGCATTGGCGGGGAGTAGTTTCTTGAAATTTTCCTCACTACTTTCAGGGCACGAAGTACCCGTGCAACGCCGGGCCACGTGCGTGGTATGTCTTGAAATCGAATGAACATTAAATAAAATTATATCAAATAATATAACTTCAGAATGAGGTAAAAGTTAGAGAAGCGGGATGTTATGCATCAACTTGCCGCAGGAAGCTAATCTAGCTGCCCTGGCAGCTAGTATACTAATAAATTCCGCACCACTTGGAAGAAAAGGAAATTGAAATGTTTGACTAAACTTTTTTTTACTGCTCGTAACAAAAGTAATAAAAAAAAAACTGGTATGGACCCCACACTACTTCCCTTTTACGTGTAAATTTCTTGTAGTTGCCTTAAGTGTTAAAAAAAGTGCTTGGAGTGAGCAAGGTAACAATTCAGACATTTACTCCCCTAATGTGCCACAAAACAATGCAAAAAATATTTTACAATGGTTAATTTTCTAAATATTGCTGATTTTAATATAATTCAATGAATTTTTCGCAAAATATCGCCAATCGCGCCAAGTTGAACCCAAATTCAAAAAATAATTTTTTCGCCAAGTTGTCGTCAAACACTTGGCGACCAAAAGCTTGGCGACATGTCGCCAAGTGGTCGCGCCAATTCATATCACTTGAGTCTGTATTGAAATTAACATTGATTTACCCCAAAAAAAGTGAAAAACACCCCCTTGGGAACATTCGAATGCAACCACAAGGGGAGGTGCATAACTAGACCATCCTCAGAGCCTACATATCAAGCTAGAAGTTTCTACGGCATATAGTTTTTGAGTTATGCGACACACATACGTACATACAGACGTCACGAGAAAACGTGTCGTAATTAACTCGGGGGTGGTTGAAAAGGATTTTTCAGCTGCTTATATGTTGGTAGGTACATATGCAAGTGCTGACAGGTCGAAAAAACTACTGAACATTCATTCGGGGGTGAGCAAAATCAAAATTTAGATTCAAATTTGAGTAATTTTTTTTTTCGCGATCGCAATACTTCCTTTACTACGTAAAAGGAAGTAATAATAGCACCCAATTATTCACAAGTAATCGTTTTTCGACGTTCAATGTTCTTCATTGCAGTTCAGTTTAAAAAAAATATGAACAATCTAAATTATAACAGTTTCGAATTTAATGTGTGTTGTTTTTTCTATTATTGTTTTCTTTGAAAGAAAGTAAACATGCGAAAAAAACGGTCAAAAATTTTCATTCATTTTCCGTATGTCACTTTTTACTTTCGTTCACGAACAACTATATTTTGTGTCGTTTTTTGAAGATTACTTTTTTAATTACTTAAAAGAATCTCGAAACTAACTTGTTCAGCTAAAAAAATCTGTAAATTTAAATTTATCTCCCTCTTCTCTCCGCTCAAAAAATAAAACAATTGTGTCAAACGCTTCATTCCGTGATTGAACGCGAAAGTTTCCGAAAAATTTCAGGCAATATTTTTTCACAGAATTTGAGAACCTGCAACAAAATTGAAATTAACTTGCGAGCATACATTAGATACGGGAATTTTCCCTCGTGGTGCCATCTACTGATCATTTTTACAACGAATGTCTTTATTAGAAATTTTCTCATCTATTGTGTTTCTAGTGGTTAATTTGCATCAAAATATACATAGATGTACAAAAAGTAAATAAATCTATATATATAAAAATGAGTGTATGTATACTTGTTCTCTATACAAATCCACAGTTTGCGTCAGATTTTCATCAAACTTGACACAGAGGTTCCTTGATGCCCTAGAATTCTCATAGGCGGGGTCTTGAAATTTTAAAAAATCTAAAAAGCTCAAATTCAAGTTTTTTGTCAAAAAATGACCCTTTTATATAGGAATATAGCCTATTATTAGGCCTATTTTTTTAATCGACAAGAGCCTTTAGGTTATAAATTGATAAAATTTATGGTATTTAAATATTAGCATTTTTCCAACAAATATTAAAATTAAAACAATGAATTTTCATTTCAAGGCTCACCTATTTCATTTTAGCATGAAATAAGTCAAAAACAATTAAACTGCTTTTTTTTTTCTTTTCGACTGATAGAGATAAACCTTTAAAGCGAGAAAGTAATTTATTTCTGATTTATCAACCTTTCTACCTCGAGGCTCGGAAACAACGAATTCGAAAAACATAAATTTTTGAATTGTAAGTATATTTAGCTACCACTCTGCAAAAATGCCTCCGAAGAAACGGAAAGGGTAAAATCCTACTTTAGGGTCCGGGTTTGGCGATTTTTTTCAGACTGTAGCTTAAGGTTGCAATCATTTAGCTTAAAATCGCCAAACAATCCAATCATCCAATGATAATTCTATGGTTGCCAAATTTAATAATTTATCGCCGGACCTTAAACTAGGATTTATCCACGGAAAGCAATAGAACAAGTTCATCCTAAGGCGTCTAAAAAAAAAAAACGTCTGATAAACGTGAAAATGAGAGTCCTGAGGAGATAAATCGAAGACTAGCGACAGTGCACATTAGAGATATGACGGCTAGAGTATCAGAAAGCAATGAGCAGCGTGAGTATCGTCTAATAGATAGAGCAACTCGATCAAGACAATCGGAGACAGTGAGCCAGCGTCAGTTTCGTCTAAAAGAACAACAAGAGAAACCCACTACATCAAGACTATCAGAGACAGTGAGTCAGCGTCAGTTTTGTCTAAAAGAACAACAAGAGAGAACTACTACATCAAGACTATCGGAGACAGAGAGTCAGCGTGAGTATCGTCTGGAAAAGGAGAAGGTGTAACGGTTTTTATCCCACGTATACCACTAATACCACGGATCTTCCTTTTAACTTTAAGAGATTACAGTTTCCAGTGAGGCTTGCGTTCTCCATCACGATCACAAGTCACAAGGACAGTCAATTAAGTACTCCGGAGTGGATTTGAGGTCTCCCTGTTTCTTCCACGGACAGCTCTATGTTGCCTGCTCGAGAGTAGGTTCACCCAAAAATTTATTTATTTTTGCGCCTGAAGGTGAAACTAAGAACGTTGTTTGTGAACAAGTTTTGCGTTAAATTTTTATTAGAATTTTTTGAGAATCTAAAGTTTTATATTAACACGCACCCGGGCAACGCCGGGTATAAGGCTAGTAGAAAATAATTTATGCTAAGATATTCAAACAGTTGTCATTTTCGAGTGAATTTCTAAGATCCTGCTAGACGACACAGATATTTAGAGACACAATTGCATTGGATAGAATTGTTTCGAGAAATAGAGATACAGTGAAACTTCAGAAAGTCGGAAACTTCGATTAGCCGAAGTGAATATTTATTCTCAATTTAACTGAATAGAAACTGCAAGCTTTTATTGTCGGCAGGCCGAATTTCGTTGAGTGGAAATATTCGATAAGCTGAATTTCATTGCGTGACCGTCGTCAAATTTTCCTTGTAACCGCAGCTCCATAAGTCGAATTCGCTTTTTCTCTCCAAATTATATGAACAAAAAGAAATAGAATGAAGCTCGGGTCGCCCCTGTTCGTCACACACGGCGTCTCGTATAATATATAGAGCAGGGCGAGTTTCAAAGTTTTTTAGTAAGAAAACTAAAATAGGAGAAAAGGCTTTAGCAAAATGCTAAAGATTAGTAAATAGCGAATCTATTCTCAAGATTCGCCTATCTACTCTCTATTAAGCGCGATTCACATAGCGAGCGAAACGCGCTGGCGAAGCGAACCTTTCCCCTCGAAACAGGTTTTCGGTATGCGTTCCCATGACAACGCGGCGAATATTCGCCTGTCGCGAGCGATCTAGCATGCTAGATATTTTCGCGTGCGAAAGGCGAACGAAATTTGGCAACGAGAGCGACAGCCAGTTAGAGGGAAGGCGCCATCTTTGCTCTGTTTTGACCGCGTGGACATTCGATTTCATTGGCTCTCGCGAGTTGGGCGCGCTTTATCCTTAGTGGGTGAATACCATCACGTGACTTTCGCCCGCATCTAGTATGAATAATCGGAATTTTTGACCAGCGAGCGAAAAACGCTTCGTTCGTTCGCGTCGCTCGCAGTCTGAATCGGCCTTAAAAACGCTTCGTTCGTTCGCGTCGCTCGCAATCTGAATCGGCCTTTAAAGCGCGATTCAGATTGCGAACGAAACGCGTGAGCGAAGCGAACTTTTCCCCGCGAAACCGGTTTTTGGAATGCGTTCCCATGACAACGCGGCGAATATTCGCCTGTCTTCAGCGTTCTAGCATGCTAGATATCGTCGCGCGCGAAATTTGGTAACGAGAGCGACAGCCAGTCAGAGAGAAGGCGCCATCTTCGCTCTGTTTTGACCGCGTGGACATTCGGTTTTATTGGCTCTCCCTAGATGCGCTCGCTTTATCCTTAGTGGGTGAATACCATCACGTGACTTTCGCCCGCATCTAGTATGAATGATCGGAATTTTTGACCTGCGAGCGAAAAACGCTTCGTTCGTTCGCGTCGCTCGCAGTCTTTCCGATCATTCATACTAGATGCGGGCGAAAGTCACGTGATGGTATTCACCCACTAAGGATAAAGCGCGCGCATCTAGGGAGAGCCAATGAAATCGAATGTCCACGCGGTCAAAACAGAGCAAAGATGTCGCCTTCTCTCTGACTGGCTGTCGCTCTCGTTACCAAATTTCGCTCGCCTTTCGCGCGCGACGATATCTAGCATGCTAGAACGCTGACGACAGGCGAATATTCGCCGCGTTATCATGGGAACGTATTCCAAAAACCGGTTTCGCAGGGAAAAGTTCGCTTCGCTCAAGCGTTTCGCTCGCAATCTGAATCGCGCTTTAGAAAGAACTCTCAAAATCCTCAATCGCGAAATGGGCCATAGATTTGTTTTCTCCGAAGCGAAAATTATTTGCAGACCTTCAACTGTTGGCGAGTTGGATTTCTTAGAAGCCTTTCATGTTCATAAAAATTTAAGTAATATTTGTTACGAATCCTTTGCAGTTCCACACACCTCACCAATTTTTCTTCATGCTTTTAAATTTTCTGACAACGCAACGCCAAATCAGGGCTCGGCACACGCTGACACCTGATTGGCCTAGCTTTTGTTCCTTTGCTATTTAAACTCTCCCGGCACTGTTTCTTTCCATTTCTTGCTTGGCACTGAAGAAGGAAGCTTTATGCTTTTGAAACATGTTTGCCAATTTTAACTTCATCTATTTGTGTTTTTAAACGTCGCTTTTCGGTTTTTTATTCAAACAGCGAATCTGTTTACTATCTTTTCAACCTAGTCTATGTACTTTAGCTCCTGTTGAAATCTAAATTTAACATTCACCTTTGACATCTTGGAAGAAATAAATTCACAGTAGGTAACCTATTTTTTCTTTAATTTAAAATGATAATTTTAGAATTGTAATTCACATTAAAATAACACAAGTTTTTTTAAAATCGTTAATAACGCATTTATTGGAGTGATTTTATGCAAATTAAGACGATATAGTGTAGAATTTAATAGCATTTTATACGTGTTGAATAACATTTGTAATAAGATTAAGTTAGAAATCACCATGCTTGCTTTCTCTCTCAGATCGTGCATTGTTTTTGGTTCTTGTTATATTGGAGCAGAAAAGCTAAAAGGGAATTGCGTCATTTTCGCATTTTGCGGAAGATGCGATCGTAGCGGAATCTCTCTACGTATGGATCTCTCTACGTATCTCAACTCTATGCGGAAACCCCGATATATAGAAAAACGAAAATTCCCCTCCGCAGCTGAAAAATAAAATCAATGACCAGGGCCGGATTACTATATAGGCAACGTAGGCAGTTGCCTATGGGCCCCGGGCTTTTAAAGAGGCCCCGAGAAATTCTGAAGATATCCTTTTTTAGCCTACTTTCCCGTTAAAAGAGACGAAAAAAGCATTAAAATTGGCTTAATGCATCTAAAAAATGTCGCCAAGTCCAAAAAATATCGCCAAGTCCAAAAAATATCGCCAAGCCCAAAAAATATCGCCAAGTAAAAAAAAAGTCAAAAAGAAACAAAAAAATGAAATAAATATCGAAAAATTAAAAATTTGAAAGTGGGTATTGAGATGGGGAATTTGTGTGTCTGTCGGTCGGTCTGTCTGTCTGTCCCCCCCTAATAACTTTTGAATGAACATTCCGATTTGGACAAACTTTTTTTTGTTGGAAAGATCTCGGCGAGTACAGCTCATTCCCATATTTGATTTTTTGATTTGAACAATTTTTGGTTCAACTTTGAGCCGTTCAAATAACCGGTCCCGCGATACTAACTTTTTAATGAACAGTCCGATTTGAACAAACTTTTTTTTGTTGGAAAGAACTTTTCAAGGATACTTCATTCCCGTATTTACATTTCCGATTTGAACAATTTTTCGTTCAACATTGAACCGCTCAAGCAAGCTGTCACCCCTAATAACTTTTGAGTAAACAGTTCGAAAAAAAAAAATGACTAACTGTGCAGACGATTTTTTGTTTATTTATTCATTTGTTTTATTGAATTTATTATTATTATTATTATTTTTGGCAGACGATTTTTTTTGTAACAAAAATGTTTCTTTCACGAGGGCATTTTATTCTTTATTTATATTTAACAACTGGCAACGGATTAAAAGTGAAATTCGAGACATTTTATCAACGGACGAGTTTTTTTTTCTTTTTTTTCTTTATTTTTTTTCTTTCTTTGATAAAATGTGTTTTGATGTACTTTGTACTTATAATTTTTTTTTTGAAAACAATTGAGGAATTTTTCTACGGAAGAACTGTAACAGTTACATTCTTTAAAAGGTGCGACAAAGCTTTATTTATTCATTTGTTTACTTTTTATGTGTCTATTTCATCTGATGAGAGGGGTATATTTTGCTTTTAGAAATCAGCTTCAAGTGCTAAAAAGGTATGTTTGACATAATTTTTAGTCTTAGATAATCAAGAGAATAATGATCAGATGCTAGAATGCCGATGTCGATGTACGGGAAAGTAGGCTCGTTTAGTTCTTGACAGAACTTCTTGTTAACTTTATATGGCACTGAGCTAAACGTTAAGAACATTATTTGACGTAATATGCGAATAGAACTTAAGTAAACGTTCATACTTCTATCCAACTTCTTTCTCATCACCAAGGCATAATTTCTTCCAAAAGAGGTGCAAGAGCTCGAAAGTACCCACAACTTATTTTTTCGCTTGAATAGTATGAATTTCGCATAAAATATTAAATTTCGTAAGTGCAGGAGCTTTACTCCCGATGCAAACTCAGCCTTGCTCACCAGTAACTAAGGCCCCTATATAGACTATATAGTCTATTCTATATAGCGGCTCTACCTGTAACATAATCATTATGATTGATTTTATATAAAATGATTAAAATCTATTTGCACAATATATATAAGTTTTTTAAAATCTCATTTATCAAATCCATACGGTGAAGGGATTTGATAAACGATAATCCTTTCAAATGCCTTTGGGCCTCCAAACCTTTAATCCGGCCCTGTCAATGACCCCCGCCCCACCCCATCTTGATCTTCACATCTTAACATAGTAAACTGTAAACTTTCTAACTTTTCAGTAAGAAACTGAAATTGCTAGTTTTACAGTACACAGGAGTGCCCCGATAGAAGGTCACTGTGACCTCCCAAAGATTTTCTTATTCGGCAGATTTTTCTGACGATTCGGCAATTTGAAGACAATGTTGCAACGTTAAGGCTATTTGTTCTTTTTATCTTTGAAAATTGTTTTTTTTTTTTTTAAATGTACTTAATTTTTTTTCTCATTAAATGTTATGTATGTATACGACATGTGTGCATGCTTCAATTTTATCGTTCGGTACAATTGGAACTTCGTCCGGCAAATTGATAATTTCCCCCTCTTAAAAATTTTAGTTCGGGGCGCCCCGGATAATATACTGTTAATTATTGAGCAGTTTCTGATTCCAAAAGTACACTCAGTTTATTTAAACATAATTTGCTTCGATGCTTTAGCATACTGTATAATAGTGTAAAATATATAAATTAGTATATACACACTGCTCGACATTGAGAATGCAACACCAAGAAGGAGTGGTCAGAAATTGATGAAATTTGGTAAGAAGACAGAGACAGCATGGAACAATAAGTGATATTTATTTCAAAATAAATAAGCAAAATTTAGAGCGAGGACGGCGTCGGCTCAGTAAGAAGTAGGACAGCGATGCACGAAGAAACACGTCTAGGCATGGAGTCAATAAGCCTGCGGGTGGTGTCCTGAGGGATGGCACTCCATTCCCTTTCAACCATTTGCCACAGTTCGTCCTCTGAACGAGGCAGAGGCAGGTTCTGCAAACGGTGTCCAATCACGTCCCACACATGTTCGATTGGTGACAAGTCAGGAGAGTATGGTGGCCAGGAAAGCATCTGTACACCTCGTAGAGCATGTTGGCTGATTCGAGCACTGTGAGGCCGGGCGTTATCCTGTTGAAAAATTGCATTTGGCAGACCCTGAAGGTAGGGGATTGCCACCGGCCGCAGTACATTATCTACATATCGTTGAACCGTCATAGTGCCCCGAATACGAACTAGAGGTGATACGGAATTGTATGCAATAGCGCCCCAAACCATTATGCCACGTTGTCGCGCTGTGGGGCGTTCCACAGTTACTGCCGGATTCGATCTTTCTCCACGTCGACGCCACACACGTATGCGATGACTATCGCTGGACAAACAGAAGCGGGATTCATCTGAGAACACTACGGTTTGCCATTCTGCCATCCACGTCGCTCTGGTCCGGCACCATTCCAAACGTTGGAGTCTGTGCTGTGAGGTCAATGGCAGTCTTCTTAGCGGGCGCCGTGATTGCAGGCCACGTGCAACCAGTCGACGGGAAATGGTTCTGGTCGACACAGGAACATCCAGGGTACCTTGCACGTGCTGCAAAATCGACGTACAAGTGACTTGCGGGTCCGCCACAGCTTGTCGGTGAATCCGTCGATCCAAGCGGTCTGACGTCACTCTGGCTGCACCTGCACCCCTTAATGTGGCTACATTTCCTCTTCCCAACCATCTCCGACACAGCCGATGCACAGTGCTTGCATCCATGTGGGTATCAGCTGCAATTTGACGTATGGACCAACCTCCCCTTCTCAGTCCGATCACCATACCCCTTGAAAAGTCGTCTATATGCTGGAAGTGTCTTCGTTGAGGACGGCGTGGCATTTCCTCCTATCACACGTATCCTTCGAGATAAAAACCAAATTTCTCCGATAATTAGTCTGGCAGAAAAACCAACATGAACATCGCCCACTTTTCAACTTCATTTTCTTATATCTTACTTCACGTGCGTCGGAGAGCTGCGCATTTCATATCATTTGCATAACTCAGTGACGTGCGTCTACGGTAAAATTTGCATGAATTTCGGACCACTCCTTCTTGGTGTTGCATTTTCAATGTCGAGCAGTGTAATAGTGCATAGCCTAAATTTCAATAGTTTATTGATTTATAGTTGTAAAATGAAAACTTGCAACATAAATTACAAACATATCTCGTGCTCCGCCCCATCTCTAGTTTCAATGCATATTTACGCTTCTAGGGCCCTACTCTGAAACTTCCTGGAACTTCCAGTGACGTCTATTACTCCCTCACGACAAGCAAGAATAGCCGAAAAAGAAGTCGCTTGTCAAATTTCGTGCCACTCTGAAAGCCGTAATATGCACAAGCGAGAATTTTTCTCTCCTCCTACCGCGTTTTGAGCAAGGGCGGATCCATCTTCTGGTTAAGGAGGGGGTCATTTTCGGAAAGGGGGGGGGGATCAAAGTGCAATTTTTGTGCAAAAATGGGGGGTTTTGGCAGTTTTTTCGTAAAATAAGTCCAAAAAATGCAGTTTTTTGCTATATTTGGTCGGTTAAGGGGGGGGGTCATGACCCCCCCCCCTCTGGATCCGCGCCTGGTTTCGAGAAGGAAAAACGATTGACCAATCAAATGACAGCATTTCTCACTCGCGTTACATCAACTTTCATGCGTGCATTTTGCTTTAACTTTCTGGTTTAGCTTAGCCTTCGAAATAGATGGCAAAACGATTCGAGAGCCAAATATTAAAAGCATTCGTGCAGATTAGGATGTTGTGTTTCAGGACAGTGTATTATTGTGCATTTTACAGTTTTAAATTCCTCGGCTGCCAGTATTTGTGAAAACAACAGTTCAATTTTTCCAGTGTACAATTCTGTGTGCCACTTCTGAAAAATTCAAGAACTGGGACTAGAATTTCCTCCTCCAATAACTTCAGATAACCCAGCGGGGGGTGACTCCTTAATGAATTTGAGAGTTAGTAAAAAGTTTCTCTAATTCAGTTATGATTTATATTTTAATTTACATGCAACTGGTGCAATTTTCGATTCCTTGCAAAGTTTAAATTAATTTTACTTATAATCAAGTATAAACTAGGAATTGACCTAAAAGCTAGGATGTTACACTCTCCTCACCAGATTTCTGAATCTGTACACTATGAAAGAGTTTAATGCATTTTTTTTTTACGATTTACTATTTTACATTTTAATGCGTTTAGGCCTGTCAGTGGATCAGGAGATGCTCAAAAGATGAGCCGTAAGTCGATGTCAATAAGTGATAATGCGTCATCTTTTCCTCTTTCGCTCTTCCTCTGTCGATTCATGTCAGCAATTTATTGACCCAAAAGATTCACTTTTTCTTGAAAATATGAAACCTCTTTAAAAAGATTTGCCTATTTTTTTTGTCCCAATTGCCCCTTAAAAGGCAGCATCAGATTGTAGAATTTTATACACATATTTCAAAATTTTTACGGGGGGCAAAACCTCCGGACCCCCAACTTAGTTTTTTTTCAAGAACAAATATGCCTCTCATGCCAGTTTCGAGATAAAGCTTTTATAATTGTCATTTAATGTGAATTCACTTGTGTAGAATTTCATTATATGCCACTGCTTTTTGCACTTTGAATAAACTTACATTTTCGTCACGACTTGAATAATAATAAGCTGCTTATGGATGTTGTATGGATTTCATTTTTGACGAAAACTTTTCTTCTTTATTTTGTTATATTTATTTCTTGCAGTTGGTGTTTTGGTGTTTTTTTTTTGGGGGGGGGGGTCAAAACGAATTACCGCCCCCGGTGACACCCTTGCATTATTCTATCATTTTTTTTGTACTCACATTATAAGTTTATTGTTGTAGTGGAAGTATTTTTTAAAATTATCATTATTATTATTATTATTATTACTGTATAGTTTTGTTTTCATTTTCGATAACTTAATTTTTTCTCTCATACCCTGCAATTTTGACTTATTGAAGTTCTACTGTTCATTGCACCATGTAAGGATCAAATAATAATAATAAAAAAAAAAAACGCAACATATTTTGTTTTTCTAATATATTGCCCATAGACGTGGGTCCAAAACTCAGTGGAAAGATTGCAAAACAAATCCCGAGGATGAAAAATCGATTTTGAAGATTAAAAAAAAAAAAACATTTCAGGAGGGAATAACTCCATGGGCCTGCCAACTTGCTCAAACGTTCAAGCTTTTGAACTTTCCACCTATTTAAGCCCCTGAGTAGAACCTTCATCCTTATAATGTGTGCGCTCTTCCCTTCTAAATCAAAATAATTGCTAAGAAACTGTCAAAACAAAGGCGACATATCGCCAAGTTGGCGACAAATTTTGCACTGCATGATGTTAAACTTGGCGATATTTAGAAAATAAATTATTATTTTTGCATTGATTCGCGATTCACTTGGGGTGTAAATGTTTGAATTGTGATATAGCTCACTCTAAGGCGTCTATTATGAAATTTAAACGTGAAAGGAACTAGTGTGGGGTCTACACCAGATTTTTTTAAGCATACTTTCAACAAGAACTATGACATTTATATATAAATAGCTTTATAAACTGCTTCCCTTACAATTTTTTTTGAAAAAAAAATCATTTTTAAATTGGATTTTTAAATGGAAGGAAAAGAAACAAACAAAATCTGCAGGTTTTAAGTTGAATTTTTAATTTCTTATAGGTGTCAAATCATTTAGTTTTGCCCGAGTTTTCTCGGGATAATACCTGCAACTCATACGAGCCCGAGAAAACTCGGGATATCATGGAAGGGGTTTAGTTCAGATAGTGGGTACAACTGAAGGAAATATTTAAAGATAACTCTCACAGCTGATATGCACACGAGACTATTATGAATAATTAAATGCTCTTAAATACCCCCCCCCCCTGTTCACCACAGCATCTTCCCTATTTTTAATCGACTTCAACGAGGAGGATGTTATACAAATTGACCAAGATCTTCTTTTTATGTTTTTTATAAAATAACTCAAAGACGCCTGGACCAATTTCAAAAATCCTTTTTTCTTTGTTCGAAAGGGTATACCTTCCAGTTGGTCCCATGGTCTCATGATTCAAGTTTGATAGCGGGATCCACCAGAAATCGAGGGAAACATAAATTGTAATCGAAGTTATCGTAACAATGACAATTTTGAAAGAAGGCTTTACTGGAACATTGGTAATGAAATTCATTTCTATGGTTTTCTTATCTTCATCTAATGCTGATAACAGATAACGAGCCAGGTACATAGTATTTTTATCATGAGAAATTCTTATTGCTTTAAAATATAAATTCGTTGAAAAACCGTTAATATAAAAATTGCTTCGATTATACTAGCACACAAATAAATAACAGAGCATAACAAGGACTAGTTTTTGGAGTCAATTGTTTAAAATATTTGATGTAGTTTGGTAGTACTAAACTCAGATTTTATCATTTTACTGTAATGGGCTCAAAGTGACCCCCTACGGTCCCAGTAATCCTTATTTACAGTACCACACACAAAATCAGTGCTCCACACACAGAGTTCAATAATTTATTCAATAACAAACAGTACGCTGATTGGTCCACCATCCACCCGCTCCAACTTGCGGGTCCGTCATTGGCCGAGCTTCATCCGGGCAAACTCCTCGGCCAATCGCATGGCTTCGGGCAGGGCGGCGCCGCCCTCCCCCGTGGCCTGGGCGGAGTCGGGCTTCCCGCCCCCTTTGCCCCCGATGGCCCCCTGCACCTGCGCCACCCACTCGTTGGCCCGCAGGCCCCTGGAGACGGCCGCCTGCAAGGGGACAATGCTCAGTCTCACAAGGCACAACATACACAAAATGCAAATAAACATGAAATAGACTTGTGAAGGACAAATACAACGTTAATAATTTTTAAAACAGTTTAAAAAAACTAAAAAATACGTTTCTAGAGTTAATCAAAATATTTCACACGGGGACGTCATTTCAAGTTTTTCCAGGGGGGGGGGGGGCAAAGGGTCAACACAACACTGCAATTTCATCGGAAAACATAAAAAACCACGCCCACTTACATGTAAATACATTGATTTCTCAAAGTCATTGGGGGGGGGGGGGCAATTGCCCCCCCTAAATGACGGGCCTGATTTCACATGTGATACTCTGATTTTTAAAACTATTGAATGTCCACTAAGTTTATGTGCACATAATACATTAACATGTAATATAATTTAGCCTTTAGTATTGATTAGAGCCGCTATATAGACCATCTATATGGGCCGACGCATCAAGATTAAGTTTCACCACTTTGGATCCAATTCGTTAACTTTTACTTCCATTTTTCATTGTTACGGAGCTAGGGTTACCAAAAAAAAAGTTTTGGCACATTGCCAAGCTTTGCCAAATCCACCTGCCGCTAATAATTGCTCACAGTGAAAAATTACAAAATGTGATACATTGCCAGAAAAGACAACCTGTCAAGCACTCAAACACGCACTGGATCCAAAGTGGTCAAACTCAATCCTGATGCGCCGGCTCGTCTATATAGGGGCCTTAGTATTGATGATGGTATTACAGGGTTCATACTTATTTTTAAAAATGAAAATTAAGGACTTTTTAAGGGCTCCCAAATTTTTTTAAGGACTCATAGGAAAATATTTAAATAGCTTTAGGAACACAATTTTGCTATAAAACACTTTAAAAATAATGCTGCCACTTTCATATCACTGCCACTTTCAGTAGTTTTCTTTCATTTTAATTACCATTTTAACTTTTCCTTAGATTTTCAATTGAATAAATTCATTTCAGTTACACAATTTTCGGTGAAGTATGTTCTGAATATCAGCATGCTGGGAAGCGAAAAAAAAAACATGAATAATAAAAATTAAATGACGTAAAAGTAGGCTTCACTAGCCATGTCAAAATAACTTCCAGCTGTGAAAAATATTAAAGTACTTTCAAGATGAAAAAGGACTGAAATCTCAACACAGGAAGCAATTTTTCGTTGACTATAGTATAGATCCTTTTTTTAAATGAATTTATTTATTAATTATAAAAATTAAAAAATGATGCAATAAGTTCATTTAAGATATCAATATGTCAAAATAACCTCCAACAATCAAAAATATTAAAACACTGACAAGATGTTAAAGGATTGGAATGTCAAACAAACGAAGCGATTTTACCAGAATCGCGGGTAAAATGTAACATGTAAAATGGGGAAGAAAAAATTAAAAAAATATTAAAATAAATAATTAAACGTGATAACCGAAGATAGCATTTGTTGATGTAACCAAAAATTTTCGCAAATATTAAAATGTTTGCACGATGCAAAAGGATTGCAGTCTCAATCACATGAACCACTTTTCCGCGAAGTACGCGCTCAGTGCTGAAATATGACGACGTTTAGGCTCTCCCTCGCGTTTTAATACATGTATCGATGGATTTTAAAGAAGTCTAGTAGCTGAAATTTAGTTATGTGAAAAAAAAAAAAAAAACAATGGAATAGATGAAAAATCTGTAGAAAACGTCCGATTTTACACCTTTACTGTACGATCGTACAATAATGCAAAAAAACGTACATTGTACGGCCAAAACGTACAAGTTGGGAGGTATGCACTCCAGCTTTAAAGTCATGGGGAAACAGAAAGGAAAAATAACTGAAACAGTTTTTTAAAAATTAAGGACTTTTTAAGGGTTTTTTAGCGACCTTAATTTTGCTTGATAAAATTAAGGGTTTCTTAAGGGTTTTTTAAGGAAGTAGGAACCCTGTATTAAACACATTACTTTTATATTTGCAAAGAACGTGAATTTTATCTTTTATTCAGAGTTACATACAGAATACAGATAACTGTAACACTTATAATGCATCAACATGTAATATTCTAATTTCAATAATCTAAAATGTTTCATTTCGAAAACTGTTATTTTGCTTTCAAAGATAGGAAAGAAAACTTTCTTCTTCTTTTAAACTTTGGTAAGATTTCTGTTGGTTATAGTAAGCAACAAAATTGCTTTTATTTTCTCTTCCGTCTTATTTTTATATCATAGTTTTAGGGAATTATAGTTGAATTATAACTAAAATAGAGTATTCTTTCTGAAATATAAATTTATTACCGAATGACGTTTTAGTTTTATACCACGGGCAAAGTCGTGCGTGTACCCTCCCCCTGAACAGAGACATATAGATAGGTACAGCTAGAGAGAGAGATAGAAATAAATAAATATTATCGATAGATAAATAGGTAGAAATATTTAACATCATTAGACAGATGGATATAAATAGTTAGATATAAATAGGTCTAAAGCAGTGAGTAAGCAAGGCAGGAACATGCAATGCACCACCAACTGTTATTTCGATCCATGGACTGCAGTTTCGTGCTTATTAACCCTTTAAGCGGTTTGCCCGTACAGTGTACGTGCTACCCGAAATTGACCTATCTGGTTTGCCCGTACGGCGTACGGGCATTGATGTTTTCTGATTTTCTTCTCTGGTTTGCCCGAATTTTTCATTATTGAAAGAGACTATTTAGTAGTAGTATTTTTCAACAGATGGTGTGGTTTGTCCATGTAAATGAAATGCTTTTCATCCGTGTTTTTCTATGTAGCGGGAACTTTTTGTTCTACTGCATGACTAGACAGATGAAGACTTCTGAACTGTTTGGAAAATTGCAAACTTCAAAATTCACAGCAAGTGTGAGAGAAATTTTTGCATCATTTGTAATTCATTCTTTACTGCAGAATGTACTTAAAAAAAGCAAACATTTAGGGTTTTTGTGACCAAAATTGTAAAATAAAAAATGTTGTAAAAGCATTAAAAATGGAAAAAAAAAAAATAATAATAAATAAAAATTCTTGATATTCTTATTCTGTTAAGTATGGTACTTAACTTTATGCAATAAAAAAATATGCCTTTTTTAGAAGCATTTCTGGTAAAATAATTGACCGCTTAAAGAGTTAAGCACTCATCAGCATGGAATAGGAAAGGAACCAAGTTGGAGGTAGAAATCCTCTTATAGAGGAAAGCAAGCCAAGAAAAAGAAAAAAAAAACTGACAGCTGTGAACCCGAGCTCTGCCTTAATCCTTCACTGCACGGTGTGCCAGATCTGGCACAAACCAAATAAACCCTCCTATATTCCTATGATTTTTAAATGCAGTTAAACTGAGCTTTGTGCCCCTTCTGGAACATTGCTATAACAGTTTAGTGTGATTTTTATGCACTAGTTAGTTGCACTAGTCTAGTTATTAACAGTTCTTGCTTTTGAAAGAAAGAGTGTCTGCATTTACGTTAGAAGTGTGCTTAGTCATTATTTCCTTTGTTCTAAAAATGTTTAAATACACTTAGTGGAAAGTTTGTTTATACCACTTATGGCACAAAACACATTGTAGATTATTACACTTATCGGTATACAAAGCATATGCTATGTGCTTTGTGCCATATATAGAACAAACAATTAAAACATCATTTTTGGTGCACATTTTTAAGATTAATTTTTTTCTTCATTTTTCCTGAACTCAGGGCTATTTAAAAGGTAACAAATGATTTTTTTCATTAAAATATAAAAAATCGTGCAGTGAAGGGTTAAAATTTACAAGCTGTATGTACCAAGTGCGGTCACTCCCTGGTTTTCTAATTTCACATTAGCTAGGAATTTTTTTGGCTCCCTTTGCTCTATAGGAGGATTTCTGCCTCCGACTCGGATACTCTCCTATTCCTTGCTGACGAGTGCATAAATGAAAACGAAACTGCAGGCCATGGGTGGAAATAGCCCAGTTGGCGGTGCATTGCACAATAGGGTGGGGCGAAAAATAAAAAGTTTTTCACATCGACTTCTAATAGTTACCAATAGTTGTCTTTGGTGATAGTTAGCTTTTGTGCAAAATTGGAGAAAAATCGGTTAATATCTTCAGAGGGCGCTGCGATCGCAAAGTTTTATCATAGCTTTTATCGGGATTTTATGGTTAAAATATGAAAATAATGCCGTTAGCTAATCTCATTGCATTTTTTTTTACTCATAAGATATATTCATGCATTCAAGCATATGAAATAACTCACAAAAAGTATTTTATATGATATATTTATATTTCAAGCATTTAAAAAGAAACAAAAACGTGAAAAAAAGTGATTTTTTTAAAAATATAAATATATCATATAAAATAATGTTTGTGAGTCATTTCATATGCTTTTAATACATGAAAACATCTTATGAGTAAAAAAAACGCAAAGAGACTAGCTAAAGGCATTCTTTTTGATATTTTAACCATAAAATCCATAACAAAGCTATGGTAAAACTTTATGATCGCAGCGCCCCCTGAGGATATTAACCGATTTTTCTCAAATTTTGCACAAAAGCTAACTATCACCAAAGACAACTTCTGGCAACTATTAGAAGTTGATCTGAAAAACTTTTTATTTTTCGCCCCACCCTATTGCACAAATAGGTCTGTCCAAGGGATGGGGTTGCTGATCGGGAATCGGGCATTTTAACCCGTCGATGGACGACAATCACCTGCGGCACGTGGCTCATGCAGAGCACCTTGTCGCTCTCTCCGTCCCTGGTGAAGAACATGGCCGCAGTCTCTGGGGAGTGGAGCTTCACCTGCTTCAGGGCGCCATCTAGTGCCTGCAAGAGACGCGTCCCAACATTTCAATGCTTGAGAAATAAGAATTGCGCAGAATCCATATTATTCTTTTTGCATTTGTATTTTTTTGTTCATTTAATACAAGGGTTATTACCCAGAGTTGCCCGGGTGCTTATTAATACAACATAGTTGTTCCTAAGAGTGGTCCAAAAAGTGTTGAATACAAATAATTGTAGCAGTCTTGTTTTTAACTTATTTCATGCTAAAAGGAGATAGGTGAGCCTTGAATTGATAACACAGGCCAACGATGAAAAAACTTTTTTAATGAAAATACCTTATTCTTATGTTGTTTAGGTTGCTGAATCCAAATATGATGCTTAAAAAGTTGTATCACCCACCATTTATTTACATTTTATAGTTACATTCATGAAATAAAGAAACATTTTTAGAATTTAACAGCTTTTTCATAGTTAAGATAACATGAAAAAATAGGTCTAATGAACAAAGATGATGTTGGCAGCACTGCTGAAACACATGCTACAACATGATGGGGGATTACTGTTGGTCACTTCACCGGGAAGTTCAGCAAGCTATTCATCGCAGGAAAAGCTGCACAAGAAGCTTCAAGGAAAAAAGGGAAAGAAAATATAAAGCAATTCCAGTTGACAAGTGAACCTTGTATCATCACATAAAATTACTATTCCAAGTATTTTACTGTAAATACAAACCATTTTTACGATTCTACAGTGTTTCATTGATTTCCCTATATACTGTAAATGGGTATTAGACTATATAATAAAATACATTTTGCTTGGAAACTAAGGGTGATACATAAAAACTACAAGCAGATTTGGATTCAGCGCATAAAAATCTATCAAGATCAGCTATTAAAATTAAAAAAGTTTTCAAAAAGGTTTTTTTTGTTGGCCTGTGTAATTCATTGTTAATCATAACCTTTATCCGAAAATACCCCTATTTAAATGTGTTAAGTTTTATCAATTTGCATTCTGAAAGGCTTATCTCTATTACTATCTCTATTCAAAATTGAAAGAAAATGCCCATTTTGAGACAAAATATTTGAATGTTGAGCTTTTTGGATTTTCTTTTTAATTTCAAAACCCCGCCTATGAAAATTCTAGCGCATCGAGAAACCTCTGTGCCAAGTTTGATGAAAATCCGGTGAAAACTGAATTTGTATAAGGGACAAACATACAAATATACATATATCCGTTGATATATATATATAGATTAGGGTGATGCTTAAAAATGAAAGTTAAAAAATTCAACGGTTCACCCTCCCATTTTGATCTCTCATATGTAAAATGGAGTTAACTAAAATTTGGTTGGATTTCATAAAGTTTTAGGGGTCGCTACCATGCTTTAAATTTCATAGAAAATGTTAAATTTTGATATAATTTTCAAGAGTAATTTTTAATATTATAAAAAAAAACCTTATGTCACTTGACACTTTCTTTTTATGCCAGGAAGACTCTAATCTAACCACACACGCCCCCCTTCTAGTCTAGACCAACCCCCCCTCCCACTAACTTGAAGAGCCTGTCACTGCTCGTCAGTATCTATGATCAGTGCAGGTGTGTGCAGTTTGTCTGACCTTCAAAACAGTGTATTTCGCTTAAATTATAAAGAGTGATTTATTTTCTGTATTTTTTTTAAAAGTGAATAATAAGTTTGGTAAGAAAGAGTTTTTATTTGTGGGAATTATATGTAAGCGAAAAATTATATTATGAATAAATAAATTTGAATATACTGGACTCCGGAAAATAATAACACCTAAGTCAAAATTTTACTTATGAGGTTAATAAATCAATTGTTATAGCAATATAAAGTATACACCTGACAAATAAAAGAGAAAAAATAACCAAACAATTATAGTTTCCGTTACTTTTTGAAAGATTCATAAACATTTCTCGGAGTTAACTTGTAGCGCCATATACAGAGAGACAGAGAAAATAATTAAATATTTTTTCTTTTTGAAAAGTGAAAAAAATGCGCAAATTATAGATTTGCCGAACTACAAAAGTCTGAATTTGCGATGTTATATTGTACATCCAATATTTTTCAAGGACTTATCAGAAAATCAGATAAAATTCAAGGACAATTCAAGGTTTTTAAAGACAGACTACTTCACAGTCACATAGATTTGCTCTAAATAGCTATGGCAGTACTCCAAAAAAAAAAAAAAAATGTAATACTTAATAATGGGTCGCTTGATCACCGGATAACACTGCGAAAAACACAGCAGCCAATAAGAGTGCTCACCTTGGCATTGAACCCCGCCTTGAATTCGTGCACGACGAATGGCAGGTCTTTGAAATCCCCCAGGAACATCTGCTTCGCCTCTTCCGACACCTGAATTTGAAAAGATGAACGAAGAACGTGAAACGAAGCCAGACGACACCATTTTTATTCCATACTGCATTAGGGCTTTCAAATTGTTGGCCAGTAAATTAGCCAAAGATTCATTTCAACAAATTGTCATTAAATTTCCTTACAAAAATGAATATTTTTTTTCAAGTGGATATTGAAGAGAATTTTCGCTCCTTTATTCTTAGGACTAATCAGCTTTTTCCTCAAACTTATGATTTTATCTCGTTTGACTAATAGAGCAGTGAGTAACTGCCCCTAAGCAAGGGCTAAAGCAGGAACATGCAGTATACCTCCAACTCGGCTATTTCGATCCATGAACAGTTTTTTTCGGCTCTTTGCGTTATAAGATAATTTTTGCCTCCAACTCGGCTAGTTTCGTATTCCATGCTCATAAGTGCATAATAAGCCCGAAACTGCAGTCCATGGATCGAAATAGCCGATTCGGCGGTGTATTGCATGTTCCTATCTTGATATTTTCTAGATATTAGGTTCACAGAATGACAGACCAGTGGCGTATCCAGGAATTGATTTTGAGGGGTGCACATCAAACATCGACACTGTGATGAGAGAGAAAAAAAAAATCAAGAAATATGGTGAAACTTTAAAAACGCAGTATTTCGATTTAATTTTTTCTATTGAACGTTGCTCAAAGATTGTTTTTTTTAATTTTATTATTATTTTTTTTCACAAAAATGAATATCGTGCAAGAACAATAAGGTGCGGGTACATCACTCATTTTCCTCTTACATTTCCACAATTACAGAATAACAATTAGTTTTGCTTCTTATTGTCGAAAACAGAAAATAATATGACAATATTTCAGTGTCCATAAAGTATTTTTCATTGAAAAAACCTGAAGCATATTTACATGAAGGTTACATGTTTTTTCAAAATTCGGTGCCACCATTTTTTATAGTCTTACAAAATCTTGGGGGGTGCATTGGTCCCTTGGCACCCCCCTGGATACGCCACTGTGACAGACAATCTTGTGGCAAGACGCTGACAATCGAACATCAGTAACATAGCAATCTTGAGGCAAGATTAATGCAATATTGCCTTCCTGACACAATCTTTATGCAAGCTTGAGGCAAGAGGTTTTGCTTACTGGGTATTCGTTACCGTCGAAAACATCATAAGTTGAATTCAAGATGCCAAAATTCAAACTATTGTTATTATTAAAGCAGTGAGTAACCGCCCCTAAGGAAGGGATAAGGCAGGAACATGCAATACACCGCCAAATCGGCCATTTCGATCCATGGACTGCAGTTTCGTGCTTATTGTGCGCTCATCAGCATGGAACAGGGCTCCGAAATTATATTGCCCAACATGCCCGGGGCATGTAAAATTTCTGATCGGGCATGAATCTTCAACCCTTACATGCCCAGCTGGCCATGTAATTTTCTGATCGGGCATGAATCTTCAACCCTTACATGCCCAGCTGGCCATGTAATTTTATGATCAAATATTTCTTTTCTAAACTTTATTATTTCGTATTTTCCGAAAAAATTACCACATATGTTAAGATTAAAATAATTCTTAATTCAGATACAAAACTGCAAATTTAATATTTTGTCTGTTTAAGATGTTGACTGCCCAAGTAGGAGATGATAATTTGTAGTATATCCTTTTAGCTGACAGAATAGAATTTTAGTTAGCTTATATGTGATTTGCTGTTTTCCTCCAGATTAGAATTTGTCTTTAACAATGACATTAATATGGATATTTGACTTCTGAGGAGATGAAAGTAAAAGCTAATTGACAGGTACATTGTATTTAGCCCAGCTCATATGCTATGTATGTTTTGTAGCTTGGCAATCAACGTCTTAACACTGTACGACAAATTCAAATGTTTTTATTTATAAACAACAAAAATAAAAATGGACAGGTAAAAATGTTATTTGGGCATGTACTTTTTAGACAAACATGCCCGGCAGGGCATGTAAAATTTTAAAGATTTTTCGAGCCCTGGCATGGAATACGAAAGTAGTCGAGTTGGAGGCAAAAATCCTCTTATATAGCAAGAGAGCCAAAAAAACTGGTAGCTAATGAGACAGCAGAATACCTATAATAATAACGAGAAGAGGATTTTTGTCTCCAACTCTGTTACTTTCCTATTCCATGCTGATGACGTGCATAGTAAGCACGAAACTGCTGTCCATGGATGGAAATGGCCGAGTCGGCGGTGTATTGCATGTTCATTCGGGGGAGAGCAAAATCAAAATTTAGATCGAAATTCGAGCGACTTTTTTTTCCTGTTCACTACGTAAGAAGGAGTAAAAAAAAAAACAACCTACTTTCCCGTACATCGACATTGTAGCATCTGATCAATATTGTCTTGAATATCCGAAACTGAAATTTATGTCAAACATACCTTTACAGCACTTAAAGCTGATTTCTAAAAGCAAAATATACCCCTCTCATCAGATGAAATGGACACGTAAAAAGTAAATAAACGAGTCAATAAAGTTTTGTCGCACCTTTTAAAGAATGTAACTGTTATAGTTCTTCCGCAGAAAAATTCCAATTGTTTTCAAAAAAAAAAAAAAATAAATAAAATAAAAATAAATAAATAAATAAAATAAAAGTACCAAGAACATCAAAACATATTTTATCAAAGAAAGAAAAAAAAACCTTGTTTGTTAATAAATTGTCTCGAATTTTATTTTTAATCCGTTGCCAGTTGTTAAATATAAATAAAGAATAAAATGCTCTCGTGAATGAAAAATTTTCGTAAACAAAAAAAAAAAAATCGTCTGGACTTGGCGATATTTTTTAGATGCATTGGGCCACTTTTAATGCTTTTTTCGTCTCTTTTATTTTTAGCGGGAAAGTAGGCTAAAAAAGGACTCACCGCGGTGACGACAGCAGCCTTGTGTGCCCTATCCAGGTCATCCAATCGCTTCTTCAGATTCTTGAGCTCCGCCCTCATCTCATCCTTCCTCCAATAGGAGATGCCGGACTGGGAGATCTCCTGGTTTGTAATTTTTATCAACATATATGTCATATTTACAATTATTAAAGTGAAAATAAGTTTTCACATAGATACTATCAGGGAAAAAAAAATCATTTTATGGAGTTTTAGAAAATTGTGTTGATGAATTTCATACAAAATTTTGAGGGTTGCAAATCTGTTATGTTAGTCAAGTTGACCAAAATGTTCCATAATTGTCAAAAAATGAAAGTAAAATTATTATTTTTTCATATTGAGTTAAACAACTCATCTATGCAGAAAAGAATAACACCTTGTTTTTGGCATTGTGACAAAAATAAGGCTAGCACACAGAAAATAATATTAAAAACTAGATGCGCATCCCGGTTCTGCCCGGTATACCTTGAGAATAAAATGTATGTCAAGTAACGCGTGTCCATAAAAGTCCCGATTAGATTAAAGCCGACATTTTGCGCAGTACGAAATATGAATTAAGCGCTAAAAAAATTTAAATCCCCGCTACAGGAAAAGCAAAAGCAAGAATTTTACTTGTTTATGTTCTAGAAAAAAAGGCAACACTTTTTTTTATTAATAATTTATTTCACCCTATTTAATTTATTTCACTCTCGTGCAGACGATTTTTATAAATCCAATTTAAAATGGATATTTCCCAAATTTGCAAAAATGCCCAATCTTTCTTCAAGGTGAAGATAGCGATTAGTGGTTTTGAAAATCTGTGGAAAGGAACTTTCCTAACAGGTATTTTTTGCATTCTTTCGAATGAGACGAAGATCGAGAAGATCCGACAAGTATTTTGCTAGATAGAGCCATTTTGAAGGCCTTTATTCGAAATTCGAACGGATCGGTACTTTTTTCCTCGCTCAAAAGCCACCCTATGATCCTTCCCGGGTGCCCAAGTATCTAACTGCCAAATTTTCGTCCAGATCCGACGTAAACTGTGGATTTGTACACACACACACACACACACACACATATATATATATATATATATATATATATATATTCTCTGTTTTATTTATATGGATTTGGTCTAACTGTTATGCTAGTCATGATGGAATTATCCTACTCACCTCGGTCAACTCCACAATCTTCTTGACCATTTCCTTCTGGGAGACAGTCTGGCTCTGGTCCGAGATAAGGTTCTTCAAGTTCTGGACTTGGTTCTGGAACACATCTGCTTTTTTGATGGCCTGATCGACAAAAATACAGTTTAGAGCAAGGACCAGACTTATGTTTCGGGGAGGACATGTCTCGTGAAATCTATATCTATATAAATAAAAATGAATGTATATTATACCTTGTACCTATGCATGTCCTTTATAGACTCAAAAACTAACCGTTGGATTTCGCTAAAAATTTCAGTGTGTTCGTGTCCTCACGGGACACATCAAGACATCAATTAGGAAAAAATTTTTGACAGGTAGTTCTTTTTTTATTCTAATTTCAGTTGAAACTTCCACATAAAATCTCTCATTTTTGAAGGGTTTCCTCCATTCAAATCATTATTTAGTGTTTCATCTCAACTCCCCCTCAATAGCGCATCTTGCGTTTGATATTGTCTTTGCTTCGCGTGGTTTTCTGAGGCTTCTCTCAATTCAAATAGCTAATAGATGTTTCTTTCGTGAGTATTCACCCTTGAATATATATAATGCTTCTGCTTTTCATTTTTCAAAAATAGAAATGCAATTTCTTAGAAAACCATCACAGATAAATAACATTTAATTTTGATATCACACAGTCCTTCGTGCAGATTTAACTGACCACGCATTACTAGTTACGGATTCCGGGCTGTTGTGCCGTGGTCTGAATGGCTTTAATCCATACGTTTCGATCGCAACTGCGGTGGTCATCTTCAGTGGGTGTCATTGATTAATTCAAATTTCTCCATTTGTGCCATGAAGACGCGGCTCTCAGCACCGCCAAAAAGCAGCCAACCTGTTGGCTAAGGTACGTTGATGATACTTTTGTCATATGGCGCCATGGAAATGACGAACTTTACCAATTTCTGACTCATATCAACAACATACATGAGAATATTAAGTTTTCCATGGAAACTGAGAAGGACGGAATGTTAAAATTTCTGGATAACTGTGTCAGCCGGAGCCAACAACAAGCCAACATATACAGATCGCTATCTACACAAGGACTCCAATCACCATCTTCGACAAAAGAGGGGAGTGTTAAAAACTTTTCGTCAGGGCCTCTAGAATCTGCGAACCGTCTGCTTTTGAAAATGAACTTGCCCACCTTACTAATGTCTTCAAAGCCAATGGATTTTCTAAACAAGAAATTAAGAGAGCTTTCCACCCCAAGATTGAAAGAAAGACGTCTGAAGAAGAACCGGTCAAGTCCATAGCCTACTTTCCCTACGTTGAGGACATCACAGACCGAATTGAAAAACTTTTACGTCGACATAATATTAAGAGGGTTTTTAAGCCCTCCAATAGAGTCAGCCTGCTGCGTTCAGTGGAAGATGCTAGAGATCCGTTGTCAGCCGCAGGAGTTTATAAGATCCCCTGTTCCTGCGGGTTAGTTTATATCGAGACGACAAAACGGAGTGTTAATACAAGAATCAAAGAGCATCAGAGAAATTGCCGGCTGGGTCAGACTGAAAAGTCCGCGATCGCGAAGCACACTTTCAGTAATGGAATCCATGATATAAAATTCAAAGAGGCCAAAATAATTTCACGGACTTCAAATTTTTTCCCCAGATTGCATAGAGAGGCCATTGAAATTTTCAAACACCCAAATAATTTTAACAAGAAGGAGGAAGAAGTAAAAGTTAACAAGCTTTGGCATCCAGTCATCTGTCAATCCCGAGCCGGAAGGTAGAGGGCGCTGCGTTTTCAATTTAAAATCTTGCAGCAGTTCGAAATTTCGCATCAGTCGCCAAATTAATCAACGACACCCACTGAAGATGACCGCCACAGTTGCGATCGAAACGTATGGATTAAAGCCATTCAGACCACGGCACAACAGCCCGGAATCCGTAATTAGCATTTACTCTGGCCGTGAAAGCCTTCATTCTTACATTGACCACGCATTGTCACAAAAAAATACCTTCTTGGATTTCGCATGTTGCATTTTAGCCTGTGCGACGCCGGGCATATCCACTAGTCTACTTATATTAAAAACAGAGTATCTATCTTTCTTTCTTTCTTTCTTTCTTTCTATCTTTCTTTCTATCTTTCTTTCTAACTATCTATCTATGTCACGCTTCTTTCTCCTGAACGCCAATGAACTGAAAGTCGAACCAGGTACCGATAGATAGGTAATTTTTCAAGCTTCATTAGTTTCAATCTATATAATTATACGATTTTAATTAGCGAAGATATCAATTAATAAGTAGTCAAGTTTAAAGCGATTAAGCCTAATAAGTGATTAAACTTCCAAGACATTTATTTCTTACCGTTGCCATTTTGAATAAAAACGTTAATTAAATTATTGAACTGCTTAAAATTCCAAGATATTTATTTCCTACCGTTGCCATTTTGAATTAAAACGTTAATTAAATTATTGAACTATTTAAAATTCCAAGATATTTATTTCTTTCCGTTGCGATTTTAAATTAAAACGTTAATTAAATTGAACTTTTTAAAATGAAAGAGTGTTATTTTTTTCCATTGTCATTTTGAATACGTGTTATAACAAAGTTTTAACAATTGTTTTTATTCTAATTATTAATGACATATTTTTACTCTTGTACCATTTTGAAAATGTGTTTTTAAATAAAATTGCAATTGCTGTTTTTAGAAGGGGTTTTTTTTGGCTGCGATCCAAAAATTAAAAGAACTTTTTTGTTTAGAATTTTGCAATTAATTTTACAGGAATAAAGCGGTTTGGAAATAATTGTTTTTGGAAAGGAATTTTATTTGTTATTTAGGGAGAGTGCTAAGTATGCGCTACTTGATATCGTCATTATTTTTGAGGAAGCGTGGGCAAATAATTTGATTGATTCTTTGATGCAGGAAAGCTTTTTAGCGAGCCGCTTTAGCGGGGAGTAGTTTATTGAAACTTTCCTCGCTACTGTAAAGGCGAGTCGCCTTGACGGCGAGTAAACTGTTTAAACTTTCCTCATTACTTTAAAGGCGAGCCGCCTAGGTGGCGAGTAGTTTTCTCAAACTGCCTTCACTACATTACAGCCCGTGCAACGCCGGGCCACGCAGCTAGTGTTTAATAAATTTGATTTCATATTTCAAATTTTATTGCTTTTCGTTGCTGTAGATGCTTAGAAGGGGATCAACATGAAAATGTAAAAAAAAAAAAAGACCTGTCTTTTCGATGAAGGAAAAAAAAATCTGATGCGTACACCTCTGCTAACTGTTCTAATCACTCAAAAGGAATAATGGGTTCACAAGCATTCGAATTAACATCTCGGAAATTTATATTTTAAGACTATTATACAACGTGTTGCTTATAGAGTTTGCACTTTTCAAATTTAAAGAAGTTTGGTGTTTTTGCAAGTGGTGTTCCAAATTCGAAGGAAAACGATGTGTTGTTCTGTAAGATATGTTTGCAACAACTATAATAAAAATAAATACTGCAGGTAAAACACTTAATTTGTACGATTATTCAACAATCTTAATTTAATCTTTCAAATGAAATAGAAAATTTAAAATGAGCAGTCATTTTTTCAGCAAAAAAGTGTGAAAACCAGTTTTTGAAAGAGCCTTGAAAAATTTCGGAGGGTGTCTGAACCCTAACAACCCACAGCTCAAGTACGGCAAAAACTGTTGTTTAACCCTCTATGTACCAAATTAACTTAACAATGAATTTTTTCATATCGTTTAGGTTTTTTTGAGTTGCAAATACATCAAAAAACATTTTTACGCAGCAAAACAATTTTGAAATTTTTGGGGGTCTAAGGCCCCCTACGCCTTAGGGCCCCCAAGAAAACTGTTTCCGATGGTAGGTACCATCTGTCGGCCTCTCAGAGAAGTGCAAGGAGTGGTACTCAAAAGATTCGGCATGATTTCAGCCATTTGGGATTCATAAGACAGGGATGAAAACAGCTCAAAGTCAAGAAAGAGGAAAAATTGTGCGGCTTAACATTTGGATAGATTTTTTTTTTTCAATATTATGCAAAATTAGTCATGAGAGATCTCTTAATTTTTACCATGAAAATGAACGTAAAAACGGAAGATTGAAGGCTTTTTATTTATTTTCAATACCTTTTTTTTTTTTTTGCTGATTTCCTATTTCTATCTTTTTAAGCCATACAAAACAATACAGAAATATTAAAAAAATGGGTGGGGGTGTTTCTAATTAACATTGCATGGCCTTTTTGTTATTTTGATAAATTTTAGAGACCAAAATTATTTTTAGAATTTTTTTGACTAAGATCTCAAATATTTTAGCTGAATTTTCTTAATTTCTACTTCCTACAACAGAAACTTATGTTCTTGGCAGCATGCCAAAATAGAGTACATAGTTCGTTGATACTTGCAGGTCATCCTTGAGATTTCAATCCTGCTGCATCCTGAAAACATTTCCATTATTTTGAAAGTTGGAAATAATTTCAACCTCTACTACTTTAAATCAACTTATTTTAAGCTTCATTTTAATAATGAGTGTATTTTTATTTTTTTTTCTAAACTTGATGCAAAATTAATTTTTTGATCGCAAAAAGAACGAAAAATACAAAAAGCGGAACATCGCGGATCCGCGGAAGATTTTCATCCCTAATAATACTAAATCAACAAAAGCGGGACTTCTGAGTTCCGTCGGGGCATAAAGGGTTAAAAAATCCTGTCAAAAACTAAATTCAAGTGAAATTGTATTTTGTGAGCAAGTGCCGAAAAGAGAATAAAACCTACTAAAAAAAATCTTTTATTCATTATTTGATTTTAATTCCTTTGTTTTTTGTGAAAGTACCTAATTAAACGAAAGAAATGTTTTATTAATTGATTTTAATCCCCTTTTATTTGTAAGAGTATCCATTTAAATGATTTTTGTAAAGGAACCGCAAAATGGTGGTAAAATCAGGGTATATATTGCTAATTGTGAACTCACCTTGGAGGCCTCTGCGCCAGTCAGCGCCACTATGCGGCGTATTCCCTTGGCGATGGCCTCTTCCGAAGCAATCACAAAATCACCCACGTGACCTGATCTTTTCAAGTGGCTGCAAAAAAAAAAAATTTAAAAATCACACGCACAACCATTTCAATCGGAGCTTTGAAATGCATGAAATCTGCAATGGCGATCAGTGTTTAGAAATAGGAATTCTTTTCAAATGCCATATATATATATATATATATATATATATATATATATATATATATATATATATATATATATATATATATATATATAAACAGTACAACATCTTAAAATCTGAATGGTTCATACTACAGCAATTCCAAATTATAGAATTTATTAATAGAAAATCGCTAATACGAAACTAAGCGAGAAATAAGTAATATTTTATCAAAATAATAATAGCATATTACAATGTGAATGTTAGGTTTAAAAATCTAATTTTAAACATGTATTTAAAAGAAATTAGACTTTGAATGGTAGCGCCATCTGTTGTTATCTACGGAAAACAATAACGACAAAGATGAATTTTATACTAATAAGGTTAATAAATCAATTATTTAGCCTTATTAAATGAGAAAAACTAAATGATCGACCATAGTTTCTGTCACATTTCCAATGATTTTCAAACATTTTTTTGAGTTTACTTGTGGCGCCATCTATTGGCAGACAGGGAAAACAATTGAATTTTTTTGAAAGGTGAAAAAAATTTTCGAATTAAATTTTCCGAGCTACAGAAATTCGGATTGACAATGGTTTTTGTTTTTTTTAAATTTTTATACGAATTGATTTATTCAATTTGCACGTCGGTTGTTTATTTTGATGCCGAGACACTCATACCATGACAAGGCCTAGACTTAAATTTCTATTTCTAACACTAAATAAATGTGCATTAAATTGTACTTTTTACAGGTACTTTACACCAGGGCCAATTTGGAAAACTAATATGTCCGCAACTTTTCCCGCTCTTGCATTTAAACCGAAATAATGATGTCCAACACCGAACAAACACCGAGCAGTTAATGCAGAACGACATGCAACATACCAACAGCCCGGTTATGACATCCAGAGACCGCGGCTTCGTCCTCGTCCCGGACTCTTCGGTCCGGAACAGACGATGACCGAGCCGAAGGCAGATGTCATTTCCATGGAGCCGAGAGTGACGGCAAATTGACAGCTAAAGTAGATTTAGTACATCATCGAGAGATTGCAGCAGTGATGCAATTGTCAACTAAAGGCAACGCTTGAGCATCGAGCAGTAAGTCACCGATACTACGCCAAGGCAGATTACGCTCGTTTACTTTAAAATAGGCGATTATCAAGTTTAGAAAATTTTGCGTCATTTCCGTGGAAACGTACAAAAGAAGACACTGCTTTGTCTCTTTTTCTTATGCACTGCTGTCGAGGCATTTCATGTGTTTTATGTTTATCGAATGAGGCTTACGCTTTTATTTATGTCCTCATGTCTCGGCTATTTCTCGACGTTTCCTAACAAATCTAGTCATACATAAATAAAGCAAAAAATTCTAAGAAAAAGTTGTGCTTTATTAACGTTGAATTTTCAACAGAATGACAGTTCACACACAAAGCCATTTCAATCGTGTGCATTGAACCATTGATGCAAAAGCTAAGTGGGGGAAAAGTCTGTAGCGCCGTAACAATGACAACCATCAGCAGAAGAGTGGGAAATTCATTTTGCTTTGAGCCGCCAGCTCTCGTTACAGCAGGTATAGTGTTGAGCCGAGTCCTCAGGGACCACTCAATTCTGAGAAAAAAATTCCCCGTGTGAACATGCAGCACTACAAACGAGCCAACTCTGATATCTATGTCGAAACTTGAATTCGCTGATAGTTTCTTAATGGAAATTGGGAGGAAGGAATTCATTAAAATTGAAATATTCAACTTTTTCTTTAAAAAAATAATCTCTTAATATTCAAAACTTAGACCTAAAAGACAAATGCAAAAGTTAAGTCTCCCCTCAGACTGGGCAATTTGAGATCAAATACGAGGGATGTGATGTTTGAAAATTTTGCAACTACTTTCACTGTCTGGGGTCAATCCAGGATATTCGGTCAAGGTCCTGTTTTTGGAGTTTTGCGAAAACTAATTCCTAATTTTGTGAAAAATACTAACGGCAAGAAATATTCCCGATCGTTCTTTAAACTTGGATTTCTGTGAAGTCAGTTTAAGAGTGCGGGATTTTTGAAAAAGGTCCATTTTGAGTGACTGAATTTTGTGAAGGATCCCTTTTTGAATTTCTGTTGAGTGACTGAATTTTGTGAAGGGTCCCTTTTTGAATTTCTGTTGGGTGACTGAATTTTGTGAAGGGTCCCTTTTTGAGTTTCTGTTGAGTGACTGAATTTTGTGAAGGGTCCCTTTTTGAGTTTCTGTTGAGTGACTGAATTTTGTGAAGGGTCCCTTTTTGAATTTCTGTTGAGTGACTGAATTTTGTGAAGGGTCCCTTTTTGAGTTTCTGTTGAGTTACTGAATTTTGTGAAGGGTCCCTTTTTGAATTTCTGTTGGGTGACTGAATTTTGTGAAGGGTCCCTTTTTGAGTTTCTGTTGAGTGACTGAATTTTGTGAAGGGTCCCTTTTTGAGTTTCTGTTGAGTGACTGAATTTTGTGAAGGGTCCCTTTTTGAGTTTCTGTTGAGTGACTGAATTTTGTGAAGGGTCCCTTTTTGAATTTCTGTTGGGTGACTGAATTTTGTGAAGGGTCCCTTTTTGAGTTTCTGTTGAGAGACTGAATTTTGCGAAGGGTCCTTTTTGAGTTTCTGTTGAGTGACTGAATTTTGTGAAGGGTCCCTTTTTGAGTTTTTGTTGAGTGACTGAATTTTGTGAAGGGTCCCTTTTTGAATTTCTGTTGGGTGACTGAATTTTGTGAAGGGTCCCTTTTTGAGTTTCTGTTGAGAGACTGAATTTTGCGAAGGGTCCTTTTTGAATTTCTGTTGAGTGATTGAATTTTGTGAAGGGTCCCTTTTCGAGTGACTGAATTTTGTGAAGGATCCCTTTTTGAATTTCTGTTGAGAGACTGAATTTTGCGAAGGGCCTTTTTGAATTTCTGTTGAGTGATTGAATTTTGTGAAGGGTCCCTTTTTGAATTTCTAAATTTTGTGGAGGGTCCTTTAAGGGACCCAATTTCTCTCTAGATTGACCCCTGACTGCGTATGCTGCACAGGTAAGTTAAGTGTTTCCACCTACGTGCCTCCGCAGAACTCGACGGATGTGTTTTGGCCCCTGGGCCCTTGGGGGTCCTCCAACAGCTCCTCCACAGGCACCCCCACAGACACCACCCGCACCGGGTCTGGATACACCTGGAAGCAGAAAGAGCATCAAACAGTGATAGAATGACAGATTCAACATCCAGTTTGACTGGGACAGGGACGCTTTGAAAATCAGTCAGCAGTTTATTTCGATTTAAACTATATTACGCATGCCAACCTTACAAATCGTAAAAGCAGGAGAAATAAAAAAAGTTTAATGATTTTACGCATTTTGTTTAAATTAATCATCAGAAATTATTAAGGATTTGAATTTATTAATTATTAATCATTATTAATGAAGAAATTATTAATGATTATTAATGATTTTTCTAGTCGCATTTTGCTCATATATATGCCCAGTGTATCATAAATAGGAGATTGAGTCTATATGCATAATAATCTTTAAATTAGTTTAATACGCTTTTAGATGCACTTATAATGCATCAACATGTAATATAGTAACATAGTTTATATAATATATTTTAGCTTTTCGCACTGATAATAGTACGATTTTTTTACTTTTTTCTTTGCAAAGAACGTGAATTCTTTTATTCAGAGTTTCACACATTTTTTATTTTGATAACGCTGAGTGCAAAAAAGGTGCCATTGCAGGAGCAAAGTGCACATAAAAAAATTTAAATTTTTTGGTCAATTTCTTGATCTGCCCTAATCGCGTCAAAAGTTTGGAAAAAATGCAGTTTTTTGAGGTTTTTAGGAAATTATTTTCAAAAAATGTTCAGCACAGAACATCTAAAAATGCATCATATGTGACAAACAATGCAGTTATTTTAGATAAGTACGGTGAAAACAGTATTTTAACGTTTTGACGAAATTGAATTTAAAACGTAGAAAAAAACAGGAAATTGTGAAATCTTCTAGCCATTAGTGGAAAAGTAAGGAATTTTGCCACAGACCTCAATTTTTAATGTGATTTTTATGCCCCCAAAGGCACCTTTTCCGAAATACCCGGAACTGAAAATAGAAATTTTTTTGATAATTTACTAAAAATCTCTAAAAAACTGCATTTTTTCCAAACTTCAACGCGATTGCGGCAGATCAAGAAATTGAACAAAAAATTTCAAATTTTTTTTCTGTGCACTTTGCCCCACCCCCATGACACTTTTTCCACACTCCGCATCATCGAAATAAAAAAGAGTCATTTTCGGGCCACCCTATTGAACACTAGGGTGGGGCAAAAAATAAAAAGTTTTTCAGATCAACTTCTAACAGTTGCCAAAAGTTGTCTTTGGTGACAGTTAGCCTTTTGTGCAAAATTTGAGAAAAATCGGATCATATCTTCAGGGGGCGCTGCGATCGCAAAGTTTTATCATAGCTTTTATCGGGATTTTATGGTTAAAATATGAAAAACGATGCAGTTAGCTGATCTCATTGCATTTTTTTTTTACTCTTAAGATATATTCATGCATTCAAAGCATGTGAAATAACTCACAAAAAATTATTTTATATGATATATTTATATTTCAAGCATTTAAAAAGAAACAAAAACGTGAAAAAAAGTGATTTTTTTGAAATATAAATATATCAAATAAAATAATGTTTGTGAGTTATTTCATATGCTTTTAATGCATGAAAACATCTTTTGAGTAAAAAAAAAACGCAAAGAGACTAGCTAAAGGCATTCTTTTTCATCTTTTAACCATAAAATCCATAACAAAGCTAAATAAAACTTTGCGATCGCAGCGCCCCCTGAAGATATTAACCGATTTTTCTCAAATTTTATACAAAAGCTAACTATCACCAAAGACAACTTTTAGCAACTATTAGAAGTTGATCTGAAAAACTTTTTATTTTTCGCCCCACCCTATTGTACACATCCGCAATTTGGACACTTTAGAATTTTCACAAGAAAAGGATAATGTGGTTCAAGAAATGATGTGCCTTGCAGAATGCTGTGCTTTTATAAAATTCTGCGAGAAAACTGCAGAAAATCAGCAACATGGCTCCATTATTGAAATTGCGCCAACCCTACGCCAATAGCATTTTTTCTTAGTCTGCCTTTCCCATCGTGTCTAATATTTTTATCTACATTTTTATACGCAGCACAAAAAGTATTTGGAAAATTGAATATTGTTCAAGAAAATGAAATTTGTAAGGAATTTAAAATTGCTTTATTTGTAAAATACAGCTGTATTCTGTGTATGACTAAAAAAAAACACTAATAAAATCAATACAAAATAAAAGTTAGTTATGACTATGTCATTTCTACCATGGAAAAGGAGTGAATGTGCACTTGTGTCTGCAAATTACATTTGGCCAGGAACAGTCCCAGTTATCCCTAAAGTTCAACGACTGATAATTAGAAACCTTTAAATCCTATTTCAATTTGGTTTGAATCTTTTGAAAGCTTAGACTGCGAATTTTTCAAATCATTGCTATGTAGATTCAAGTTTTCGCACATTGGTAACAATACATAAGAAGTAAAATTAAGTCGTTTCTATACATAACAGTCAGAAAACATTCCGACTACTTTGGGCAAAAAAATACATGGGGAAAAAAATTGAAAAATGGGCCACTAAAATATTTTAATCATTAAAACCATTGTATTTTAAATTGTTGAGCAAAAATTATTATACCGAGTACTCGGTACTCGACACGTTTTTACATATTAGGGAAATCACTAGGCCTAGGAAAACTTAAGTCGGATATTGCACCATAGGTTTTCGTAGTGAGTGGCAAAAAAAAAAAAAAAAAAAAAAAAAAACAAATCAGAAATCGGGAACCATTCCTTTCTTTTTTCTGTTTGGTAATGTTAACTTTTATATATTCTAACACTATTGAGGCATACTTTTGAAAATAGTTTTTGAGATTGATATACATATCAGTGAAACAGGTCCTTTGTTTTCGATAACGCTACTTTCCGTAAAACTTCGGATGGAAAATCGGGATAGGCAAAAAGGGGAAAAACATGATCAGAACTGGGGACTCACCTCTCCGAAGACTGCCCTGAGTCCCTGGATGGCCTTTGCCCTGGGCAGGGGCGCGTCCTTGGCGAAGACCTCTTCGTTCTTGGCAACCAATCGGTTGGCGATCAGCTCCGCCTCTTTCACCTGAGCCGGTGTCATGGCCCCCTGCGATTACAGACATTCAGTTACGGACATTTCTCAGCCTATTAGCAGCACCTCTTTAACCCTCACAGCCGATATAAAGTTTTTAAAAATTATTTCTCCTACTTTGAATAAATATACATAGAAAATGTTGCAACATTTTTCATGCGGGAATAGTTTTCTCCTTAGCACAGTGCTTTTAGATAACTTCTAATTTTAAAAGAATAAAAATATTGAATTAAATTGCTACTAAGTATTAAGAAATATGAATTAAAAGTACTCCTAAATGGGAGTGCTCACCAGACTCCCCCCTCCCCCTTTTTTTGAATTTTTATGTCCAATTAACATAACTAACAAGGTGTCAATAATATTATTGACAATAACATGAAAATTGGATCTAAGAAATTTGATAAAATATTGAAATTATTTTGTTAAAACTAGGAAAATGAAAAAAAAAAAAAAAAAAAAATTCTTCTCACAGAAATAAAGTACTTACTATTTCTTAACTTGGAATTGTATAAGAGAGAAAAAACTGATGGTAAAATTGGTAGTAGAAAAACCTATAATCCTTATCAGTAATCGGCCGATTAATTGGCAATCATTAATCGGCCTATTTGCTTATCGGTTCATCCCTAATTTAAAATAAAAGAAATCGTAAAGTAAATGATTTCGAGAACAAACACGTTTAGTATTAAATTTAAAGTTGACCAGTCATGTTGTCAGCGGACCAGTACATGTTCATATTGATTGGTCCGAGGGACCAGTAGACTTTTTTCCTAATTTCTATATCTGCACTATGTTGTTGCATCTTTGTCTTGAATCACTCATCTGCCTTAAAGAAATTAACATCGGGACCATAGCCAGACTTTTAGTTCGGGGAGGGTTTTATGGAGCACATTTCTCGTCAAATCTATATGATCAATGCAAAGTCATTTCATATTCAATACTCAATTGCTTTTTATTGCAATAGATGTTTAAAAGGCATTCAAAATACGCAGGAAAAGGATGTGCTGTTCTGTAAGATTTGTTTGCAATAACTATAATAAAAATAAATACTGCAGGTAGCGTATTTTCGGAAAATTCGGGAGAAAAAAATGTGTTTAATCAGATACGCCGGATTGGCGTATAAGTAATTAGAATAATAAAACTATCAAAAATTCTATTTGCGAGAAACTGCACATACGCTATACTGGTATTGACATCGTTCAAAAACAATGACAAAGAATTAGTAACATTGATTTAAAAACAGCGTTTTAATCTTTTAATATCATAGATAAATAAAACGTTGCAACATTTTGGCGATAACTGCAACTTATAATAACCCTGTTCTACTCCAGTTGGTTTCTACTGCAACCCTACTTCCCATCCTCACTGAAAGTGGGCGTTATTTAAAAATTATTATTTGTTTTTCGTTTGGATTACCTTATTAGACATGTTGGTTATGGTTGATGTTTTTTTTTTAAATTTATTCCACTTCCTTATCGGATCTAGGAGAATAAAATGACATCTGAATAAGCAGAAATGCTATCACCCTTTTCAAAATAGATCTTTTCAAGGGCGTTGCAGTTCTGGTTTTCGATGTCAGACTCTAATTTGTTTTATTTTTAAGCAATAACTAAACATAACATGAACTTTGAAAAAACAAAAACGAAAAAAGACAAAAAAAAAAAAAAAGAAAACTTTTACATCGTAGTATTAGCCTCCATGGCGCATAAGCCACAGGAGTTAAAATTCAGCTTACTAGCTGCCAGGGCAGCTAGATTGTCTTCCTGCGGCATGTTGATGCATAACGTCCCCCCGCCACCCTACGTTTACCTCATTCTGGTGTGATATTATTTGATATAATTCAATTTTCATAAGATTTTAAGACATACTACGTACGTGGCCCACTAATGCCCAAGCAGCCAGCTGCGTGGCCCGGCGTTGTACGGGCGCTTCGCACCTTTAAAGTAGTAAAGAATGTTTCAAAAAAATACTCGCCGCCAAGGTGGCTCGCTAACAGGCGCTTCACGCTTTCACTTTTTTCCTACATCAAGGAAAATCATTCGAATTATTGAGATGCTTCGCGCCTTCAAGATGGTGAGGAAAATAACAGCAAGTTCAGATTGCTCAAAGGAAAGAAGCAGACATAGATACTCAGTTTTTAATATAAGTAGATGGCTTTTCAACAAATGAATGTTTCAAAATATTACAAGTAGCTAGCGATGAAAATACTACGTAAGTGGCCCGCTTAAGAGTTTCGTGTTTGATTTAGTTAAGCCTTCATTCAAAATTCTCATTATCATTGTTATTACTGTTTCATAGCAACGATGTTTTGCAACAATGGATTTCATATTTAATCATTTATTAGGCTTAATCACTTTAAGTTTGACTACTTACTAATTGATATCTTCGCTAATTAAAATCATATAATTATATAAATTGAAACTAATGAAGCCTGAAAAATGACCTATCTATCGGTACCTGGTTCGACTTTCAGTTCATTGGCGTTCAGGAGAAAGAAGCATGACATAGAAAGAAAGATAGTTAGAAAGAAAGATAGAAAGATACTCAGTTTTTAATATAAGTAGATAAGCCGCGGCTTATCTACCCGAAGATACGGTAAAACACTTAACTTGTACAATTATTCAACAATGTTAATTTCATTTTTCAAATGAAATAGAAAATTGAGAAAAATAATAATGAGTGATAATTAATGCACTAAAATGCATTGACTATAAAGTTTGGCACTTTCAAATTCAAGAAATTGTGGTGTTTTTATTACTGATACTTGAAATTCAAAAATAAAAGGTGTATTTTTCTGTAAGAAATTATGTTTGTAATAATTACAAAATAAATAAATAAATAAAACAATTAATTTGTACACTTATCCACTGATAATAATTTCAATTTTCAAATAAAATTGAAGAAAAATGAATAAAAAATATTGTAATAATGATTTTTAAGAGAAGGTACTTCAGAAAATGCTTTTCATGCGTTTTCTGGAATAGTGCCGAAATTTCAGAGGAGGTTTGAACCCTAAAAACACACCCCTTAAATGCAGCCTGATTAGCATACTATAATTGTTAGTTTGAAGCCTTGAAATTTTTTTTAAAGTACAATTAGCTTGGTGTAAATAATTTACATTTTTACGTTTATTAATCTAAATTTCAGATGAACAGTTTATTTCATGTTTTATTGTTTCGTTTTATGTTTAATGTTCAATTTGTTAGTTGTGCACCATGTTACTTCTTAGTCAAAAATAAAATTGTTCATTGTTAATAAGAAATGCTGTTGAACCCTGTTGAATAACTCAACAATAATCACAATTTTAAGAACAATTCTTTATTTATCAAAATAATTTTAATTATAGTTTAAAAATTATTACTTAACGTTAATTGAGTAGCTCAGATTGCATGCCAGATCAAAACCAATTTTGTTTTCTGCTATCTTATTATCCGTGGATTATACATTTCTTAAATCTTTAGTCCGATTTTAGCAAATGCAGATTATACTCAGATAATACACGCCCAAGATAATAAACGGAAAAATATGGTAAATTAAAAAACAATACAAAACTTGGTTTTCAGTGAGCTGGCCCAATGTACGAATTTGAGTTTAACTTGTGAAAACTATTATTTACTAATTCAATTTACGGTTTAATAAATTGTGTAGTCATAATTACAATAATAACATATCTTATATGAAAATTATGGTGATCAATTGCTAAAAAGATAAGTTATTAACCTTTTTTTATCCTTATTTGTAACATTTTCTTTCACCTACTTCACTTATTTTTGCTGGCATAAAATGTAAAATAACTTTAAACGAGCAATTCCTTGTATATATATATATATATATATATATATATATATATATATATATATATATATTTCGGATCTCGAAAACAGCTCTAACGATTTTGATAAAATTTTGTATTTAGATAAAATTTTTTCTGAGTTTGACATCAGTGTTTTACCAGCAAAAACGCGAGTTTTCACAAAAAACGCCGTTTTTCGTGCCTTTATTAAAAGTTTGAGAAGCTATCTTTTGTCATTTTCTTTATGATTACTATCATTGTTACTGTTTCATAGCAACCACGTTTTATTATAACAATCGGTTTCATATTTTTCATTTCATTCCTTTTCATTTGGCGCCGACGGCGCGGTAGAGGTTGATGAGAATGGATGTGGTGTCCCTGTTCTCCTGTTTCATATTTAATCACATCAGCCTAAAAAAAATTTTATGGTATTTGGTAAACGAGTTTTGGCAACATTAGATTTATTGATTTTGAAATGTAAAGAGATCGATCAAAATAAAGTTGTTGTGGTGTGATTTTACGGTGTGCATCGTTTAAATAAGGTTGATGATGATGTCTCATCCAAATCAGGTTGTGGTTTTTAAAATAAATTACGACTGCTTTAGATGCGTATAACCGCCCCTAAGCCAGGGCTAAGGCGGAAGGTACTGCATGTATTGCAAGTACTTCAAACGTTAGAAACAAACACGATTTGCAAATTTTTTTTTTTTGACCGAGCGGGGCTCGGTCGCCAGGTATCGTATTTTCGGGTAGATAAGCCGCGGCTTGTACCTGATTAAAAGCTGAATTTTAACTCCTGCAGCTTATACGATGTAAAAGAGTTTTTTTTTTTGTCTTTTTATTTTGTTTTTTTAAAGTACATGCTACGTTTATTTTTTCTTAAAACAAAGCAAATTAGAGTTTGACATCAAAAGCCACTACTGCAAAGCCCTTAAACAGTTCTATTTTAAAAAGGGTAAACATCTGAATAAGCATTTCTGCTTATTCAACTTATAAGCATTTCTGCTTATTCTGCTCAAAAAACGAATCCAAACGCAAAACAAATAAAAAATCAAAATCGCCAGTGATAAGGAAAGGGAATAAATTAAGGGAAAAAGAACATCAGCAATAACTCCAAAGGAAAAAGAAAAAAAAAGAAAAACAAAATCGCCCGCCATTGCTGAGGGAATGGGAAGGTTGCTGTAGAGACTACCAGAGAGAAGGACAGGGTTACCATAAGTTGCAGTTATCGCCAAAATGTTGCAACGTTTTAATTATCTATTATATTGATACACTATTTTCAAATCAATGTTACTAGTTCTTTGTCATTGTTTTTTTAACGATGTCAATACGAGTGTACTGCAGCATAGGTTCTTGCAGAAAATTTTTCTGACTACGTTTTATGCGGCTTATACGCGGATGCGGCGTATCTGATGAAACACATTTTTTTCTCCGGAATTTTGCGAAGTGCGGCGTATACGATGGTGCGGCTTATCTACCCGAAAATACGGTACTGCAAAATAATACATGTCTCTCGTCGTTGAATGCCATCGGGCGTCGTTACCTTGTTGGTGAAGTCGAAGCGCAGTCGGTCGGGGGCGACCAGGGACCCCTTCTGGTCGCAGTCGGTCGCCAGGGCCCCCCTCAGGGCAAAGTTGAGGATGTGGGTCCCCGTGTGGTTCTTCATCACACAAGTCCTCCGCTCCTAGAGAAATATCAAAAACTTTTGAAGAACAAAACAGTGTCGGAAAGAAGCGGTCGTTAAGTCGCATTTTGCAACTAGAAATTTTGATTTGATGCATAAAATTCCAATTCCGGCGCCAAATTTGATGTTTGAAGTTTTGGATCACATATAAGAATTATTTACTTTATCGAACATACATTTACTTAAAAGTATTTATACCTATCTTTCTAACCAAGTTTATGACTTCATCTCCTGTTGAAAGCTAAATTTAAAATTCACCCGTGACATCTTAAGAAATAAATTCATAGTAGGTAATTTTTTGTTTTTTAATTTAAAGAGAAAATTTATAATTATAATTAAAATTAAACAAACTTAGTTTTTTTTCAAATTGCGTTAGTAATGCATTTATTGGGGAGGGGGGGGGGGATTTTATTCTCATTAAGACAATATATTGTTGTATTTAATAGAATTTTATACATGTTGGCTACAATTTATAATAAGATTAAGTTAGATATCACTATGCTCGCTTTCTCTTTCAGATCATGCATTGTTTTTTGTTGCAGTTTAGATAGCATTTTCTCATTTTGTGAAAAATGCGAAAGTAGCGGAAACCCCGTACTCAACTGGAATGCGAAGAATGCATGCAAATGTGACGAAATGAAAAAAAAGAAAAATTTTTCATTGAGACTAGAGTTTTCAAGGACGTTTGAAAATTTTCACGGACTTCATACGATTTTCAAGTCTTTTTAAGGGTCCTTGAAAGTCCACACGAAATTCAAGGCCCTGTTTGCCCCACATTCTCCGACACACACGAACAAAAAAAAAAAAAAACTGAAAGAAAAGAAGGGACTCACCTCGTCGATGAGCAGCCTCATCCTGTCCCCCACCCTCAGGGTACCGGAGAGGGTACCAATGTGTACCACGTACCCCCCCTGCAGCTGCACCTCCTTCACTGCAAACTCAGTCTCCTGGAGAGAAAAAAAACATTTTCACTTTGCACTTCCGGAAATGTTTACACGTTATAAAGACCATCCTAATATAACGACCGGTGAGAAAACCCCCAACTCTATCCTAATATACTCTATGTTCTACCTCTTATCGCGACTAATCGTTATAAAGAATGTTTTCTGTAGGACGGAGACGGTCGTTATATCGAGCGTCGACTGTACCTGTAAACAGTGGCGTACTAAGGGGGTGGACTGTAGCCCCTCCGAAATTTTTCAAACACATTTTTAAAATTTAAGCTTTATTAATTTTTATTCATTAATTTATTTACTGTTCCTTTCTTGCTGAAACCAAGACATGTGAATTTTTTTTGAAAAGAAAATTAAGTATGTGTCAAAATTAAAAGAAAGAGAAAGAACGTAAATTCCTTCTTCTTCTTTTCTTTATTTTTCATCAATCCATTTTACTGTATGTGACCGTGTATGGTTATTTCATAATTCAATTTTATTGACATTTATTCCGAAGATGTTTCAGAAATACCGATTAATACTTGTTCATTCATCTAATTCTGTTAAATAAATTGCAACAATGTGTGATTGATACCCCAATATTAGAAATATAGTAAAATAAATGGTAAAATGAATGTTATTAAAGCCCAAATTAGCAAAATTATTGCATGCCCTTGTTTAAGGAAAACCTTCTTTAATAAAGAAAATTTTTCAAATTTCAATTTTATCATTTTCTATTTTCATCAAAACGCCTTACTGCTCAACAATAATTATAATAATAAAAAAATACTTTTTAATGATGGATTTCTGTTTCCTGAAATTAGCATTAATATCAGAAAATCCAAACATTTAATTTTTTTAGCTAAATTTTATGAGGGGCCCCGCCCCATTTTCTCAGAGTCCTGGCTCAGCTCCCCTGAAATGATTTGCCTGCTACGCCACTGCCTGTCAAGTTGTACCGATTAAAACACTGCTTCACCGAGCAATTTGTAGGAGATATCGTACTTCAATTTTTTTTTTGTGAATAATATGCTTTGATCATATTTTCGACCAAATATTGACATATATTCTTTTTTACAAGACAAAAAATGGACATGTAATCACAGTGCATTTAATTAGCTTTTATTTAAGCCTAAAAAGAAGTCTGTAAGTTCAATATTTCATTTACAATCGCAAAAAAAATAAATATTCAGAAATGTAATTTTTTTGAGAAATGAGAAAAAGTTTTCCAATGGGAATAGGAGGGCACTGGAAGACAAAAAAATGCTTAGAATGGTATAAAATGGGTAACACTATAGTAAAATATTATTTTAATAATTTAAAAACACCTTACATGTTAATTTAGCTCAATGCTCTGCTTTTTTTTGAGGGTTCTGGTTGGCTGTGGTCAGAAAAAGAAGGTTGTCTTTGTTCTGTCTCAAGATGTTCGTCTAAATGTTGGAAGAGTTGCTTAACATCGCCAGTTGACGAAGATGAAGAAAATACAGACAACTTTCCTTTTTTGCAGCTTTGGGATAAAACCACAGCCAACAAGGACCCTCAAAAAAAAAAAAAAAAAAAAAAACGTAAGGTGTTTTTAAATTATTAAAATAATATTTTACTATAGTGTTACCCATTTTATACCATTCTATGCATTTTTTTTGTCTTCCAGTGCTCTCCTATTCCCATTGGAAAACTGTTTTTCTCATTTCTCAAAAAAATTAAATTTCCGAACATTTGTTTTTTTGCGCTTGTCAATGAAATATTGAACCTACAGACTTTTTAGGCTATGAAAGCTGATTAAATGTACTGTAATTACTTGTCCATTTTTTGTCGTGTAGAATGTTAATTTACGTCGATATTTGGTCCAAAATATGACCGAAACATGATTTTTTATTTTTTGCAGAAAATGACAAATAGTTGAAGTACCCTATCTCATAAACTATTGGTTCTACAGAACGCCACTTGAGCTTAAATTATTGAAAATTTAGTGTTCTTTAAAATGGCTATTCACATGCCAAATCAAAAGTTGCATATTTTACGAGTTATGAAGGAACACCCGAGAAAAGTTGGGATAAGACCACCAACCAACAAGGACCATCATAAAAAAGCAAAACAATGAGCAAAATTGAATCGGCAGTTTGAAGAAGGGAACGAAGACCAAAATTTCAAAATTGGGTTTTTTCGTGATTGTTGGTAATTTACTGTGGATACACATGTTAGTGAGAAGAAAAGAACAAAAACCAACCGCCAACATTGATTGATGCAGCATTTAAATCTGTGAGTTGGTGGAAGAATGGAACAAGTCAGGTCTTTGTTCCCTTCTTCCAACTAATTAAGCAAACCTAAGGCTAGGGAGCTGCACTGTTGCCGTGAATCTTTATCATTTGGTTGGATAACAAATTCTATCATAACCTACCTATTTTGTTTTGATAAAAAATTCAGTTTTGAAATTTCTTAATGAAAGTTCGCAAATATGTCATCCATTTTTAATAAACATATTTTTTGATTATTTTGTTTTCCTAATCAATTTTTTTAAATATTGTTACAATAATCTTTCATTAAACAAGGACTTTTTCAAACAAACATCATACCTGTAAGCTGTTTTACTTGAAAATCCCTATACCATCGCATTAGTTTGAAGAAGGGAACAAATCCAACGACTTTGATGGCCCGTAAATCCTTACATACAGTAGATAAACTCAAAATGTAAAATACATCCAATTACTTTAAAGGTAGATAATGCTACAAATGAATCAGGAAAAAAATAAAAAAAAATTCAGCATTTTAGAAGGTTTTTTTCGATTTCACGAAAAACTACTTTTTGGATTTGTTCCCTTCTTCAAACTGCCGATTCAATTGACCTGTAAGGTTTTTTCAATTATTAGTACAATAATATTTTAATATTGTGTTACCCTTTTCATACCATTCTATGCATTTTTTTATTGTCCTGTGCCCTTCTTCACATGTATCAGCACAAATTGCATAGATTAGGAATAATAAAGGAAATTCTGAAAAAGTCGGAAAATTTCGCAAGTTTCGCTGCGAGCACAGATTTTTTGAAAACTGCAAACTTAGATTTAGACTACTCCAAGTGACCCAAACAACATATAGTTGAAATTCAGAACTGCATCGCGATTTTAGCTCTCCTTGTTGTACATTAGGACTATGTACTATCGGTTGACTTTTATGAAATATTGCAAAAATTGAGAGGTTCGAAAAAAAAACAAACTTTAAGAGGCTATGTCTCAAAAACTATCGGACTAAAAAGATGTTTTTTTCATCGCGTTATTTTGTCTACTTTAAAACTGAAAGTGCAAATATTATTGAAAAACCAGTTGTTTAGGGAAAAAATCATTAAAAGCTAAATTAAAGGTCAAACTTTCGCGGTTTTTCCAATTTTTGACAAGGTTGTGTTCGGCGCTCGAGGTCACAAACTTGGATTATTTATTCGATCAACATAACAAACAACTCGGCAAAAAAATAGCTCTACCCGATTAGCCACATACGACAATGTATATGATTACTCGACCATAGTGTTCTTCCATTCTTCCCAGTCACTGCTGAATCTCAAGGAATCTATTACCTAAAAGCTAACTTAAAGTCAATGGGGAAGAAAACAATATAGAAAGCAAGACTTGTCTTTATTTTCAGGAACTAAAATCTTGCATCTTGCAAGTACACACTCAAGGAAAACCAGACAGACTGAGCGAGAATGTCAAAAGACATACGATTAGCACAGCACCAGTGGAAGACACAGTGACTGGCCCAGCCGACACCCGATGGATCCATCATCTCGACCTATCACATGTCGGCTGGGCCATCATGCTGTATTTTCAGCTATTATTAATATACAGGGTGTCCACTCCAATCGTGGACCAATAGCTAATTTCTAAACCGTTAGAGATAAGCATATAGTTTATTTAGGAAAAAATCTCCAAATTACGAAAGGAATTTTGGGTCTATTCAATGTTTTTCAAAAAATCAAATTTTGAAAGAGTTACGAAATTTAAATTTTTATACAGCCCCCCAGTCCTATCAATCATGTTTAGTAAAACATTCTTGACACTGTAATGTTTAAAACTAAAAAAAATCACTCTTCTACCATAAAAATTCGACCGAGTTATGACGTTTTGAAAAATCAAGATTTTACATTATTTCATGACCTAGAGATCGCTTAAGGGACCGTATGCGAAATCCTTCAAAATCTTGATTTTTCAAAACGTCATAACTCGGTCAATTTTTGTCGTAGAACAGTGATTTTTTTTTTTGTTTTAAACGTTACAGTGTCAAGAATGTCTTACTAAACATGAGTGATAGGACTGGGGGGCTGTATAAAAATTTAAATTTCATAACTCTTTCAAAATTTGATTTTTTGAAAAACATTGAATAGACCCAAAATTCCTTTCGTAATTTGGAGATTTTTTCCTAAATAAACTATATGCTTATCTCTAACGGTTTAGAAAGTAGCTATTGGTCCACGATTGGAGTGGACAACCTGTATATATAGTTTTTTTTCGTTAATTAAAAAATAGGTTATGGAAGAATATTTTACAAATTGTGTTGGTTAAAAGGACATGCTTCGAATTATCTCGTCACGGGGCAGTCGAAGTGTTGACTACAGAGAAACAATCTTCACATGCCTCAGACATCACCTATCATCAACAACAGTCAGGATGTGAACAGCAGACAGAGATCATCATCGGCATGCGTTGAATTGGTGCAGGTTGAAAAGAGCTATTTCAGCACAAGTGGAAAGCGAAAACGCACCATTGAAACTCCGGCAACAGTCCCACCACTCGGAGACTTCAGTTTCGTGCCTTTCAGCCAGGAGTGCCCCGATGGGAGGTCATTGTGACCTCCCAATAATTTCCGTACACATTTTGCTAACGATTCGGCAATTTGAAGGCAATATTGCAACATTGAGATTGTTTGTTTTTTTTAGCTTTTAGAATTGGTTTTAAAAATATGCCTAAGTGACTAAGTGAGGTCGCTCGCTGGTATTCTAATTTCACATTAGCTACCAGTTTTTTTCGCTCTCTTTGCTTTATAAGAGGATTTTTGCCTCCAACTCGACTACTTTCGTATTCCATGCTGATGAGAGCAGAATAAGCTCGAAACAGCTGTCCATGGATCGAAATAGCCGAGTTGGTGGTGTATTGCATATGCCTAATGTTTTTTTCCACTAAATATTGTGCATGTACGACATGTGTGCATGCTTCTATTTTATCATTCGGTAAAATTGGAACTTCATTCAGCAAATTGATAATTTCCCCCCTCCCAAAAATTTTAGTTTGGGACTCCCCTGTATCCATTTGAAAACAAACAAAATTCATAGATGAAAAATTGTGGGAGAAAAAAAAACCCTGAAAAATTGTCCATAACAAGAACCAAAAAAAAAAAAATCTATTCTTCCTGTCTATATATCTCCCATCCTCAAAAAAAAAAAAAAAAAGCCAAGAGAAATTTTGAAACATACATTTTAAAATTTGATTTAAAGTGCATCAGATAAAATTCATCATCAGCAGCCATCAGGATGTGAACAGCAGAAAAAAAATCATCACTGGCACTTAGTATTCATGAACAGCAAAAAATTCCATTTGTACAACAAAAACACAGTAAAAACTTCTTTTTTGTAAATTGTGTTTGGGAATTTTTAAATTAATACTCATTCATTAATATAGATTAAAAAAAATAAACTGATTCAAAAAGTTTAAGAAAATAACTGGAAAACCTTCTGTGAAATTATTTTCTTTTTTTTAAAAGTACAAAAATCGAGAAAAATTGAAGAACCACATTTTTTAATATAATACCAGCTGCATGGCACGGCATCGCTTGCGCTTCGGGCCTTTGAAGTAGTCTGACGAAAGTTTCAACAAACCACTCGCCACCAAGGGGACTTGCTTTGCGCGTTTACTTTTTTCCTGCATCGAAAAGTCATTCGAATTATTGAGAGGTACAGTAGAGAACCAATTATCCGGGATTTCGGGACCACAGCTATCCCGGATAACTGAATTTCCAGGTTTTCTGGATCGCTACGAAGCGATATTTGCCAATTGTTTATAAAACCCAAGTTACTATAACAAATAGTAATGCATCTTAAAATATGAAGAGAAAACGATCCAGAAGTGCTTATAGATATTACAATGTTAAAAATTTCTGAGCTATACGCCACTTATATGGTATTTATGAAGAAACAGTTCATATTCATTTAGGTCTTTCAAAAGAGAAAAAAAAAAGCTCTTCATTTTTTTAGAAATTGCTAAAAATTCGTATTTTAAAAAGTGGCGGAAAAATCGACAAAATGTTGCCGGTTTTCTGGTTTCCCGGTATTTTCGTTCCTGGATAAAAGGTTCTGTACTATATAAAGAAATAGGGACTCTGGCATGGTTCCATCTCTACGCTAGGTTGAGCTGAATATGACTTTTTTTTTATTTCGATGATGGGGAATGCGGAAAAGGTGCCATTGGGGGAGCAAAGTACACATAAAAAATTTGAAATGTTTTGATCAATTTCTTAATCTGCCGCCATCGGGTTGAAGTTTGGAAAAAATGCAGTTATTTTCTGATTTTTGGTAAATTATTTAAAAAATTTTTTTTTCTGTTTTCGATAGCAGGTAGGGTGAAAAGGGTGCCTTTAGGGCATAGAAATTCCATAAAAAATTTGATGTCCTGTGGTGTGATTCCTTCCTTTTCCACAAATACCTAAAAGATTTGGGAATTTCCCGTTTTTTTCTACGTTTTAAATTCAATTTCGTCAAACTTCTGTTTCTGCCGCACTTATCTGAAATAACTACATTGTTTATCACATAGGATGCATTTTTAGATGTTCGGTGCTGAACATTTTTTGAAAATAATTTCCTAAAAATCTCAAAAAACTGCATATTTTCCAAACTTTGGAGCGATTGCGGCAGACAAGAAATGGCCCGAAAATTTTCAAATTTTTTATGTGTACTTCGCTCCCCCAAATGACACCTTTTCCGAACCCCCATTATCGAAATATTAAAAAAAAAAAGGTTATTTTTCAGCCCACCTTACTCTATGTGTGAGAGAGGATTCCGTAATAGCCACTACTTTTACTTCCTGCTTCCAAAGTAAAGACATTGGGAAAAAAATAATTTTATTAATTGATACCTCCATTAATTAAAATCGTACAACTACCATACTGATCGTTTTGTTCAGAAAAGAAACTGCGGAATCAAACGGTACCTTGTTCCACAGTTTACTCCCCGTGGTTGTTAAGGAGTTCAAGCTTCAGACAGACTGATAGAATTAGCGCTACTGTCACCTTCTTACTTACCCCTTCATTGCTTTTCCTCCAACTCCGTTGCTCAGATGCACGGTAACTAGATTGCCTGCTTTTGCCCGCTAGAGGGCGTGCCGATATGCAAATTAGATTACTATATAAGCGTGAGCTTTACTGGGAGACTTCACTTCTTTTGACTTACTTACTTACAACCTTGGTTGTCTCTTTCTTTTTAGTAGCGGGTCGCTACTTAGGTTTTCGCCAGTCCGGCTCACCTACGATGAATCTTCCTTCTAGCTCCCCACTTCTACGGATGTCATAGTATGCCTTGCCATTTTGAGCGTTATAGGCACGTAGATTAATATTATTAGGTGGTAGCTATATTTGAAGTTGAGGCTGTGTGGGAATGCCGAGATACCGGTGGTCAGTTAATCTTGTTTTTATCTGTTTTTAATGTTGTTGACAATAAATATAGTTTTGTTTGAAGAACTAGTCTGTATCCATATTTGGATGGAAAAAGCGAACACTCTGCAAATATAAATATTTAGACCGATGCCCCACACTTAAACCAGTCTGGGACATCACAGACAAACAGATTTTAACAGGAGTGATTCAATGCCTCAGATAAAATTCATCATCAACAGCCATCAGGATGTGAACAGCAGAAAAAAATCATCATCGGCAAACATATTGAGCACATTCATTGAAAGTGGGGGACACAGCAAGCCAATAATAATTGACAGAATAATAAAAGGACATGAAATATTCCCTCTTTTTAAGCAGTTTTCTGTTTAATAGTAAATTATTTTAGATGAAGGAGGGTGTTGTTCAGAGAGTCTCATCAGGGCTTTTTTGAAATTTATTGTAAATCCTAAAAACGCAATTTTGGAACATCTTTAAGTATGTGGAGGGGGACAGAGATTCCTTCTTTCTCAGGGATTTTCTTTCCTGAAATCCTAATTGTTGGCTACTTAGGATGAAATTAAGGGGTGGCAATTAGTTTGGGGCTCTTCCCTGGAAAATTCTCAAAATTAATGCTGAAAATACAATTAGAGATCATCTTTCCAGAGTAAGAACGTACATAGTCAGTAGCGTGCGTACACAGACTTAGATGCGTCTCCCTAAGAAAAGTTGTGAGTTCCCACCACCTACTCAACTACAAAACTTACTTCTCCCCCCCTTCTCCCTGCTCCGGAGTGGCGTACGTCACTGGTTGGAGAGTAGAAGCTTTCTCCCAAGAATTATTCAAAACTGTTCCAAGAACGAAATTTTACAAGATTTTAGATTGCGAGAGAAAAATTAAATGAAGGGCTGTGTTTGCGAAAATTGGAAGAGATTGAAGTACTTAAAACAAATTTTTAGCTAATCTTAGAAGACATTGTGTGAAGTACTTAAAACAAATTTTTAGCTAATCTTAGAAGACATTGTGTGGGTGTGTGGGGGGGGGAGGGTGCATGGTTCTGGTCAGAGGGAGGAGGGGGTTGACGCAGCCCCATAACGTCGCTCCTGGGTTTACTACTGCGCTCAATTATTAATGCTACTCAAAGGTGTTTCTAGTTTTCCCCTCAACACATATCAGTTTTTTAACTGGCAATTAAACAAAATTTCCACTCTAGGGATAATATCGCGACCCCATAAGAAATGCTTCCAACCCCAGGTTGGGAACCACTGTATTAGAGCAACGTTAAATTGCATAACCGACAGATCCTCTTTTTGAAAGACAACACTCGTCTGAACAACAACAAATGAATAACTAAAAATAGCAGAATTGTTCTACTCCTATAGATATTTTCATTTATTGTCTGTCAATCTTAACTGTTTTTTCCCTACAATCTTATTTTTTAGCCTACTTTCCCGTTAAAAATAAAAGAAAGACGAAAAAAGTATTAAAAGTAGCTTAATGCATCTAAAAAATATCGCCAAGTCCAAAAAAAATCGCCAAGTTAAAAAAAATATCGCCAAGTCCAAAAAATATCGCCAAGTAAAAAAATAAAGAGGTAAAATGAATATCGAAAAATTAAAAATTTGAAAGTAGGGTATTGAGATGGGGAATTTGTGTGTCGGTCTGTCGGTCGGTCTGTCGGTCTGTCTGTCCCCCCCTAATAACTTTTGAATGAACATTCCGATTTGGACAAACTTTTTTTTGTTGGAAAGATCTCGGCGAGTACAGCTCATTCCCATATTTGATTTTTTGATTTGAACAATTTTTGGTTCAACTTTGAGCCGTTCAAATAACCGGTCCCGCGATACTAACTTTTGAATGAACAGTCCGATTTGAACAAACTTTTTTTTGTTCGAAAGATCTTTTCAAGGATACTTCATTCCCGTATCTACATTTTTGATTTGAACAATTTTTCGTTCAACATTGAACCGTTCAAACAAGCTCTCACCCCTAATAACTTTTGAGTGAACAGTCCGATTTAAACAAACTTTTTTTTGTTCGAAAGATATCGGCAAGGATACTTCATTACCGTATTTAAATTTTCAATTTGAACATTTTTTCGTTCAACATTGAACCGTTCAAGCAACCTTTCTCCACCTAATAACTTTTAAGTGAACCGTCTGAATTGAATAAACTTTTTTTGTTCGAAAGATCTCGGAGAGACTCGTTCCCATATTTCACTTTTCAATTTGAACCATTTTTCGTTCAATGATGAACCGTTCAGAAAAATTTTTAACATGAGCGCCTACTGGGAAATTTAAATTGAATGTTGATTCTAAACTTAAAGGCGGATTTCCTTCAAACTAACTTTGTAAGAAAACAGTTTTGATAAAAAATGTATGTTAAGTACTTTTCTGAAAAATCTTCTGTGAGGACTCTGATTCCGACTCCGACTCCGCAAACATGGCGGAAATGCAGGCTCAGAAAAAAATGACTGACTGGGCAGACGATTTTTTGTTTATTTATTCATTTTTTTTGTTTAATTTATTATTATTATTTTTATTTATTTATTTTTTTTTTGGCAGACGATATTTTTTTTTGATTACAAAAATTGTTCATTCACGAGAGCATTTTATTCTTTACTTATATTTAACAACTGGCAACGGATTAAAAATAAAATTCGAGACATTTTATTAACGAACGAGGTTTTTTTCTTTCTTCGATAAAATGTGTTTTGATGTTCTTTGTACTTTTATTTTATTTTTTATTTTTTTTTCATTTGAAAACGATTGTGAAATTTTTCTACGGAAGAACTATAG